>JAAGNO010030862.1:0-44511 GCA_033439905.1 Ceryle rudis
GTTGTTGAAAGCACACGGGATCGTGAGCGGTGCGACCGAGCGGCGGAGGTCGGTCCGGGTCAGTGGCGGGCAGCGAGGATGGGAGCAGGTGTGGGCTTGTCTCTGTTTACGAGCTCCTTTAGAAGTTGGTACTCGGGCGAAGCACAGCAGCTGAGTGCTGCCGTCTGCCCGAATCCAGAGCCACCCGAGTCCGTGCCTCGTTTGTGCCTCCCCGAAGCGAAGCCCCTGCGCCGGGGCAGGCGGGGGCGAGGACTCGTTGCCCACTTCCAGATGTTTGCCGAGTCTCACGTGTGGCTGCCCGCGAGGCAGAAGCAGTAGCAGGGTGCGAGGAGTGGGGTTTTTCACTTTGCCATCTTTGCGGTTGGAGAGCACCCCGTTGTGCCTCCCCGGGCTTTCCTGCGCCTGAACACAGCCGGCTGCTGCCCTAGACAGGGAACAGGGGAAAGGTCCGTCGGCTGTTCTCTGTAGCTCCTGTCGTCTACATTAGGGTAACCACATTCCTTTTCTTCAGCTCTTTCTGCCGAGGTCACGTTCTCTCGATCGCTTCCTGATCGTTTTACTTCCTGTGGCTTTTCAAGATTTTGTTTAGAGGGTAGTATCTCCAAAAAATTAGGCATTTCAAGTTGCAGCGCTGAATGTACATTATGAAGTTGTGTCCTTTCTCGGTTATGACTGTATTTATTAATATATAGAAATAGAACCTGAGGACTACAGTGTGATCCCTTTGTAGGGCCTGTGGCTCTTGGTTTCTCTGTATTATCCACTAAAATATTGTGAAAGTCTACATGATGAGTGAAAATATCTCCTCCCCCCTTTTTCCTTTTCCATTCGTTTACTTATTTGTGTTATTTTAATCTGCAGTGACTGAGCATGCATGAAGACACAACACCAACATTTAAAACTGTGCATGTTTATACCTGGAGATGAACTTACTGGAGCAGTTAAGTGCGCTGTGGCAGTAGATCTGTGTATCAGTTAAGCTGCAACAGTCATTTGTTTTAATAACTACTCTGAAAATCAGAGTCTTCCTGGACTTTCAAGTTTGATTCTGACTCACTCTTTACCGCTTCTGAATTAGGCACTTGAAAATGAAAGGCGCTGTACTGTTTGTTTGTTTTTTTTTTTTCTGCTGAGACCTTAAAAAGTGAAAATTAGAAGATTTCTTCATACATTTGGTCAGAACTGTTAGGTAGAAGCATTTCTTGGTTTGTAGCACACAGCTCACTAATACCGCGTTCCATTTGTGGAGGTGTCACTGTGTAACCCCTGAACTGAAACTTGAAGGAAATACTGCAACTATGTTCAAGTCAGATGGGAATTTCCCATCTCTCTTTTTTTAAAATCTTTTTGTTTGTCTACAAGTTATTTTTAACTCCGCTCCTTTCTGAGGTAAAAGTACTAAGAAAGTCTACGCTCTGTTTTTCTCCTATTATTTTGTAGTCCTTTGGATTTAGAACAGTGTTCCCTCAAAGTGCTGGAGCCAGAAGGAAGTCCCAGCTGGAGTCTCCTGAAGCTGCTGGGAGATCGGGGTTGCACTGTGGTAGAGCTTGTGGAGTTCTTGCAGGCCCTGGAGCATACAGAGGCTCTCCAGTGTCTCAGCCTTTCAGGTCAGTTCTGGTTTGTGCTTTAAGCTGAACTGAAATGGTTGAGGTAGAAAGACAAGTAAGCAGTGTTGCCAGCCATCTGTTTGGACTACAGGTTTTGTTAACTGCAGTTCAGAGCTTACCCTAATCAAAGGGGAACGGTCCAATTACTGCCAGTTCTGGCCCATAGTGGATGCAGTCCAACTTGCTAAATGAATAGGGAAACAGACTAAGGATAGAACTAGCTTATGTTCCACTAACAGATTCAACTTGTTTCTTCACAAAAAGTCTAAGAAGTGAGGCATCACAAGGGAATGCACTGGTAACACTGTGTAGCCCAAGTGCTTCCTGCTGTAGTACAAAACCAGCGCCCTTTTTTATGTCCTCCTCTTTCAGGATGTGGTGAAATTCAGCCTACTAGGAAGTTTCAAAAGCTCCTCTTCAGAGCAGAGAGTGGAAATGAGACTAGCAAGCTCCTCGCCATACTGATGGCTGCCCTGATCTTTGGGGCAGAGTGAGAAAAGAAGCCATAGGATGAGAGCCATTGTTAAGACAACGTTAGATATTTTAAAGTAAATTATGGTAATGCTTTGCAGCCATTTAATCTAGTTAAGCCTGCTGCTGCTTCTTACTATGCTAGGAGGACCAGGGTGTGTTGAATGAGGCATGATCGAGTTGCATCACAACTCAGTCTAGCTGGAGTGTACCACTGTAGGCTTGGTGGGGAGAAAGGAATTGGTGTGTCCACAGTGCGAGTGGACAGTGCTCACAGGAGCAAGAGTTGAGGAGGAGGCATAGGTGGTAGCATGCTGTCCTGCACTATGAATTCTTCTTCCTTCTTACTGTTCTCCATATGGTGGTTATGGTTCTCCATATGGCAGAGTACTGAAAACAAGAACGGCCCCAGGTTGGGTTTGTACTGCAGAGTGCCTGCACTGAGCCAAATTGTTGATCTGTGGTCGTCTCAAGCATCACCGCCCTTGAACGGAGGATTTTTGTGTGGCTGTCAGCCAGGTTACATTTTGAAATTCATAACGAAGACTAAATCCTGGGTGAAACAGGAATTTGCTACGTAGCAGAACTGGGGAACTGAACAGATAGCAAAGATACCCTTGTACTGAGGAGAACAAGCCCATTAAACTTTTGTCGAGACCTCTTGGAACTGCAGAGGTGCTCTTACTATAAATTAACCCCTTGCAGAACAGTATGATCTGTTATGGAATGGACTCAGCCTCTTCTAAGAAGGACTGGCTAGCATCATAGACACTTAGAAAATGGAAGCAAGAGAAACCAAAGCAAAGGGTATTTGAAGAAAGTTTAGCTCAAAAATGCCTCCCCCAGAAGGGATCCGTGATGCAGTTGGAAGTATTACTTGCTTTAGTGATTTGAGAGCAAGAGGGATTGAAATAGCCTAAAATCAAAACATCTGGGTGATCTGCTTTAAGTCTTCGATAAACTCTGTAGAGTACTGATCAATTTGAACATGAATCTTCTGTCATGGAAGACAATTTTGAAAGTCTTAAAGTCATATAGCTAATTGCAATTGCCTGTATACACAGTACAACCAAATTATTTTCCAGTATATTTGATGACAGAAACTTTCTTTGCTCAAAGGACAACTTAAATGCAAATTTAAATCGTGGAATTGTATTTCTTAATAATCTTCTATGTGTATATTATTGATTAAAGGTATAAAGATTGTTGTGCAGCCAGACTCTCAAGCAGTGCTCTCTGGTCAGATCGTCAAGTTGTGTTGTTGGGCAACAGGACACCCATTTGTGCATTACCAGTGGTTCAAGCAGGAAAAAGAGGTAAGAGTTGATACTGAATATAGGGGATTTATAAATGGTGAAAATAATAGGTAATGAATTTTGATTTATGTTTTTTTTAAAGACCGTCACTCTTTTACAATGAGAGAAGATTGCTATACATACTAATAAAACCAGAAGTTTAAGAAATGCAGCATAATGACCCTATTAATGTGCTGAGACAACAAAGTGGATCCTTACATTCGGCTCGCTTCATCCTTTGAGGCTAATCTTGGAATGTGACAGTAAGGAAACTAAGTTTAGTTGTCACTCAGCCTACCAAGAAGTTTAACTTGGGCCACTGAGGCACTGCCACACTGGAAGAAATGCCAATCACTGTTGATCTTGAACAGAGGGAAACTGGCTTCCTAAGAATGGATAGTTGAAGGCCTGAGCTCAGTGGTGCCACAGGCTTCTTCAGTAAAACAGTGGCATGCGTGTGAGCTGCTGGCTCTGGAATTTGAATGGCAGCAGTTATGCCCTTATTTCTGGTCCTCGTCTTTCTACAGGATGAATGCACTTTTTTCTTAATGTTATTTTATGATAAGTACTGGTTTTTAAAAAGCAGTCAGCGTATGGTATTTTAAATTGCTGTTAGGACTGAAATTTTTCACCTAGTTTCCTACACCTTTCTAAAAGTTTATCATAATCATCCAAAACACATCTTAAAAAACATTATTACAGTCATTTCCTGCTCTCTACAGTTAAAATATAGATCATTTATGTGTGAAAGAATGTTACAGTTTCCTGGTTGTAGTTGAATAGGTCTTAAAACTAGAGCTGAATGAAACCCATTCTGTTTGGAGAATTGCTTATTATTGCTGGAGAAAGGTAAAAATTATTAATTTCAGGAAGAGCTTTACAGCTGGCTTAAAAGCTCAGAATTGTCTTAAATAGAGGCATGTGAGTTATTCTGAAAGCAAGCCTGTCTCTAAGCTACTGAGTACGTAGAAGAATTTTTCATCTGGAAGTTTCAAGTAAGTGAAGGAGTTGAAGGTGGTGTAATGGACAGTGAAACAAATACTCTAATGTTTGAGCCTGGTTTAGATTAAGTCGATCTAAGTTTAACTATTTTGTGGTTCATCTGTAATTCAGGTTCCCCATGGTAATTCTCCGGAGCTGGTTTTGAATCCCGTGAATGTCGACGATTCTGGCTTTTACATCTGCCGAGTGAACAGTGAATCTTCCTTTGTGTTCAGTCGGTGGGCACGACTTGAAGTTTGCGATCTCCAGGGTACATCTCATGGTGAGTGGCAAAAACACGGTCTTCTGAAAGTCTCTTCCCACTTGTTAGCGGAACTTGGGTCCCCATTGCTGTCTTGCACAGATGTGAAAGAAGACTCATTAAGCAGAAGAGAAATGAAGTTCCACAGTGGTCGATAAGAATAGGTAGGTGGAAAACATGCACAGTCTCAGATCTTTTTAATTCTGAGAGCGTTCTTGGAACCGAAAAACAATTCTTTAGCTCTCTTGTTGTTCACCTGTTTACGTCTTGTTGTAACTTGCTAGTGACTGGACATACGTAGTCTATTCTGAATATCTGCTTCATGGGCTCTGGCCTAACAGTCAGGACTGTTTTGTTTCCCCTTCATCTGTATGCTCCCATTCTGAGAATAAAGGTATATCCTTGGATAAAGGAAACTCTCATGAGGTTATCTGCCTTCCTAGAAAGAAGGCGAGGAGGAGAAGTGTGAGGAGAACAGAATAGCAGCAGAAAGCAAGTAAGATTAAACAGCTGTCTGCTCAACAGTATCCAGCTAGTGCTGGAATTTGTTAGTAAAACGCAAAGAAAATCTTGGAAATTTACTTCTTGGATCTAGTATACTAATACTGTGAATTTATTTCCAGTTTCCCGAGGTGGTCGAACTGGCATCTTTTTGTTTTCTGTTGTGTGTAGGGTTTTTTAGAGGTTTTTTACAGAATAGTCAGTTGTGTTAAATATGCATTGACTCATGCACTACGCTTTATAAGCTTTCTGATTAAATAGCCTGAAGCTGCTTGCTATTGCTCTAAAGATGAGTGAGATAGAAATCAGCTGTGTTGTCTTCAGGCTCTGAAAAGTACTTATCTGGCTTATGTCATGAGTCAAAGGTGTTTTCCACTTGCATCCCACATATAAAAGGAAAGAGATAGAACCAATCTTCCAGTAAAAGATCAAAAGGTATTGCAGTGTCATTTGGGATGGCCTTTTTGCATCTTAGGCTCAAACATGTTCTCAGTCCTTTACCTAAGTAATGATTTCATCTGCTTTTCCTTTGCTCCCAGTTCAGGTTCTCTTCAGTTAGAAACCTGCAGTTTTAGATCTTGCGGATTCCACCAAGTAGCTGAGATGAATAGCCTTGTAATGACTAACTAAAAAATCTTAGAAAAACAGCAGTATATTGTTTCACACTTGTACAGCAAAAATTTTGGTGACTGTAGGGGAGCAGGTAGCCACAGCTTAGCGCCTTGCTTTGCATTCCATGACTCTTGGCCAACCAGGAACCATAGTGGGAGTGAATCTTAGCATGTGATGGGTAAAAGGATGAGGGGCAGGATTAATTGCTCCTTCCTGTAACTTCCCCTCTTGGAGGAGAATAAAGGAACTTAAAAGGGGTATGTAGTGCTTGCACTAAATGAATGCTCTCTCTCCTGTAACATTTGCCCTGAGATTACTGGTGTTTCAGTTGAGCTAGGTGACACTGATGACAATACCATTTCTGCAAATGTTGACTAGTATGAAATCTTCTATTTCAGTTGCTGACCATCTTTTTCCGTTTCTTTTTCCGTTTCTTTTTCCGTTTCTTTTTCCGTTTCCCTTTTCTCCCTTGATTGCTTTCTTATTTCAGATTTATTTTCCTATGCAAAGGAAAATGTCATCGCCCCCTAATTGCCAGTCAATAATATCTCTGGTGACAAAACATGTCTCTGCATGTGCAGTCTAAAAAGTTAAGATTTGTGACCTTGCAGCTGAGATCAGAGGTCACTGGTGTGACCTATACCATCACGTCTGGACTTGCTGTAATATGTGTCAGTTAACTGGACTGTTCAGCACGCAGAGATCAGAAACCTTTGCAGTGGAGCTCTTGTGTGTGTAGTGGATGTTTTAAACGTGAATTTCAACATTTTGTTTCAGTAAATTTTCTCATCTATAGAAACTGAAATTACATCAGCTGTACAAGTCTTCAGTGCATTTAAGGTTTTCTGAACAGGTTTCCTTCCCAAAGGCATTTCTATATGGGGACATGTCAGTGGCTGATGTTTGTTAAGTGTTCGTAGCTTTGGGCTTTTTTAGTATATTTATCATAAGATTTGATGCTCAGTTTATAATGAGAAGAACAGAGGTATGCTAAAACTAACTGATTTTAAGTCTTAAATTCTTATTTGTGTGTACACACTTGCACACAAGTTGGATTCCCAGTCCATCCTTCAGTAGCTATTCTTCTTTTGACTTGCTCTTTTCTCTGGAGCTTTTATAATTCTACATGCAGGATAATAATAATGAGAAGAGGGCTTTGCTTATTTTTACTTCTGGGGTATATTTAATGTGCATTCCTTTTTACTTTTCAAGTGAAGAACTGGAAAGCTGATGCTACTTATTTTTAGTACGCTCTTAAAGGACACATAACTTAATTTCATTCCTATTAAAAGAGTCTGTTGTAGTTACAGGAAGATGTGGCCATGTATCATTGATTTTTAATAGTCTGTATGTGTTTACATGTCTCTTTCCTTTTTTTTTTTTTTTTTTTTTCCTTATTTTTCAAGGGAGCTTAATTGGCTTGCCTGAAAACAAGCTGCGCATTTGTATTCAGCCTCGGCCCCAAAACCTGACAGTGGGGGATGCTTTGGTACTAGAATGTGGAGCAGTTGGAAACCCAATTCCTCATTACCAGTGGTTCAGAAATGGATTTCCCTTGGCAAATGGGAGCAAAAATGTCTACATGGTAAGTTACTGCCAAGTGGCAGCCTTGGAGGATTAATGAAAAACCGAGGAATGAGGGCATCGTCAACTTCTGGATTTTTGTTTAGGCTTTGGTTTTAGTTTTTACTCTTTCTGGCTTGTGGGCTTGAATGAAACTGATGCAGGTATTCTGGGCTCTAGCAGGGTGACTGTGATCATGCTTGCACAGGTAACTTACGTGGATGTGAAACATCAAGGCACGTACTGGTGTCACGTATTCAATGACCAGGAAGATCAAGACAGCCAGAAGATAGAAGTCATTATAGGTGAGGAGTTTTTTTCCATTTCATGAAGGTCAGCTGATTTATCAATTTCTTCCCTGTCATTAGAGTTTATTTTTAAAGCTTCACTCTTAATCCAGGCAATATGCCCTCTGTATTTGTAGTTTATCCATTTGTTAAAATAGCTGTGCTTGCTTGCAGCAAGCAAGGAAGTTCAGAGCTTTACCAGTTATGAAGTGCTTTGGGTCATTATGGTAACCGTCATAGAAATGCTACCACTTATTGGCATCGCTAGCATGTACGTGGCTGGTCAGCGGATTGCAAGCTGATCAATCTCCTTATGTTTTGTTATGACAGTTGAGAACCAGTTTAACCCTTGTTGGTGATATGAACTGTGTTACCCCAAGTCCTTCAGCAGTCAGGAGATTATTCACAGCAAGCAGAATAAATGAGCATAATACGGTTTAGCATGTGTGCACGTGGAAATAGCCTAGTTCAGTGTTTCTGAGTTTTAGTAATAATTACTGTATAGTGTTGTGGTAAATGCTGATTTATACTGCTGTAAAATGAGCCAGATTGCAGAGGAGCTTGGAAGTGACCTTTGTCTTCTGTTTTGTGTGCTAACTCTCATAACTGAGAGCAATTGTCTTCCAATTTTTGCCCCCCCCTTTGAAACACAAGGAAGGAAAGCTGTGGCAGTGGAGTGCACAGAAGGTAAAGTAAAGCTTTTAGCTGCATATCAATTTTTAAAAATTAATTATGAGGATGATGGATTGTTGAGTGTGTTGCTGAAATGCATGTGGGGGTTAAGAGCTTCACTGTAGTTAAAAGGCCCTTGTGTGATGCAGCATTCCTTCTGCATGCGCTTCTTTCTTTTTGTCTCGATACCATGATCCGGAGCATGTGGGAGAAAAATCAAGCTACTTTCTTCTTCTGTAGTATTCCAAGTTGTTTGATATTTGCACTATTTTTGTGTCCTGTGCTTACCGTTTCTAGTGAAATATCAAGATCTTGTGGTTTCTTTGACTGGGCTCAGGAAGCAATATCCTTGCCAGACAGGCTGAAGATGTTTAGGAACCTGGGTGACCTTAGAGCAGGATAGAGCTAGTTCAGAGATGTCTTCAAGAGATGTTTCCAGCAACCTTATTAGGACAATTTCTGCCCTCTTTGCATTGCTGCACTGGGGAGGAGGAAGTGTCTTGTGACCTTTGATGTTGGTACCGTTCCTTGATTACTGAGCATCCCAAAGTCTATAAAATTTACATCATAGGGGATCATAAATAAAGATGCAAGGCTGCTTACAGGAGTAGCACCCCCCCAGCTTACCTAACAACAGTGGCAAAGAACACAAGCACTTGGCAAAGTACAATAAATGGCTCTGTACCCTGTTTTTTCATAGAATGGTAGAGTTTCCTTGGAATTTAACTGCTCTGCAGCATTTCTTATTTGACGTTTAAGCAGAGCTGGCGTTCCCCTTTAGCCCTTTTATTAAAGGCTTAACATTGTGAGGGGTTTGCGACTGTCACTCACGGGAACATACAGTGACACACATTTCAGTGTTGGCCACTTCCATGGTGTAGCTTCGAGACTGATCTGTCTCGCTGAGCCGACACATCTGCCCTAGTTGGGGCTGTCTGTGTTACCTGAGGGAGTGCTGTGCAGAAGCCTCCACACTGCCTGGAATCCAATGACCCTTTGCAGCAGAAGGTAACCACTGTATTCTCTGGGGGGGTCTAGACCCAAACTACAGTCTGCTTGGATGCAGCATCACTGTGCTACTAAGCCACATCAACACCTGCAGTAGTATCTCCTCGGGTCGCTGCGCTCTCCCATGTGAATATATGAGCCTACTTTTCTGGCTCAAGCGGTGTGCCAGGGGCTCCGCTGTGTGGAGTGGCGCAGGCTGCTCTAAGTGCTTCAGATCAATTATTTCTCTTTTCATAATTTCCAGAATTCTCAGAATAAGTTGGTGAAACCCATGAAAGCTTAGAAAATTCTTTTGAAAATTTTCTGTTTGAAAATTCTATCTGAAGTCTTTCCGAGTGCACATGGCTTTTTGAAGTAAGATTATTTGCTCGGGATGTTCCTTCTTTCAGCAGTCCGTCAAACACCTAATTTGCAAATGGGGGATTCTGAGATCTTGTTCCTTATTCATTCAAGCTGCTTGCATGCCTATGAGATTGAGGCATAGGAAGTGTTCCTCCCGTTGACTTGAGATTTTCTATATCATAATGCCATGTCTAGCATGGCTTAGATGTAGCATTTTCTCTTCTCTGCACGTGGAATACATAAAGGTGTGATTACAGAAATGCAAAGCCAGAAGTATTTTAGAAAGGTAGTCTGTTTTCTACAAATTTGCCTCTATTAGTAATGACATGATAATGATATTGTTATTAATAAAAATGGTTTTTTGCTTCTTTTTTAAACTATGATTTTATTGGTGTGTTTCTTCACAGAAGACCTAAGTGATCTTCACAAGCCAGGTAAGTGATAAGTTTTGAAAAACTTTAATTTCACATCTTCATTTTATGTTAGAAATCACTGAAGCCTAGGTGGCTTGCAATACATGGTTTATGTTATTTGGATGTATTTATAGCTGGGGATTTAATGGGGGCAGGTGTCATATTAAGAGCAGCACAGCTTTCTGATTCCAGTAAATTAACTTGAAGGATCTAGTGAATCAGAGGGTTTTGTTATCTTGGTAAAAATAACACAAAGCCAGTCTTTTCTACTGTGTGGATACTTAGAGAAATAAAGAAGAGAATCAACTTTTGCTTTCTTGTCTGTGGCTTCTTTGGACTCTTAAGTTTTAGTGTGTTGCTGCTTTTTTTCACATTATTAAGGAGAAAAAGGTGTAACATGTCTGGCTGTCACCCATATGTTGAATTGGTGTATTTCTTAAATTCATGTTGGAGTGAGCTCATGTGATTTGAAGCCTCTTAGATGATTATTATAGAAACATAGATCTGGAGTAGAATTCCATAAGGGATTATCCCTGATACGGTGTTCCCAAAATCTCAAGTCACAAAGGTCATATAATTTGCTGGGTTAGACATCAATGATACGTTTACTTTTGCCAAGACTTAGTTGTAGTCACTGAAGTGTTACTGTCACAATACGCAACACGTTACCCAATGTGTACTGCTTTGGCCTGTCGCTTACCTGTTCCTCTTGGCACAGCATTGGCTTTGCCACCCCTCTCTGAAGTACCAAATGAAAGAATTTTTACATGCAGATGGTGATCCCTGCTAAGCATCCCCCTTCTTGCATGTCTGCATTTCATTTGGAGAGGATGAAGTGTTTCAGGTGTTGCTGAAAATATTGATGTGCAGTCTGTGAGATTCAAAACTATACTGCAAGCGTCTGTTAATTCATAGAACTAGCTATTCATATCGTGTTAGGCTGTGTTTGCTGGAAGAGAGTGAAGGATATCAGGTAAACGCCACCGCCACCACCACCACACTACCACCTCGGAACCCCACCAAAACAAAAGACCGAGCACGTTTTTTTGACTTAAACGCTAACGTAGTAGGCAAGGCAGACTATGGCTGTATGGAACACGCAGTTCATTTTCTGACATTGGCAGCTACCACTGTATACGGTTATTGATGATCTGCTCTTCTAATCTATTTCCAACAGACCTACAAGAACAATCAAGTCACAGACCTGTTGGTAAGTAGTTTTGTAGCTGTAGTGAATTAAGTATGTCAGATCTGGGAACTAGATTTTGCTTCTTCTGCCCCTGCTAGTGAAATAACTGTAGGGCCTGTAAGTAGCTGTACTAGGGAGGGAGACTGCTGTGTATTTTTATAGGCCTTTATAATGCTCGCATGCCCTTTCAGGAGTAGACTGTGGTGAGGGCACTGGTATTTTTAGTGACTCGGTGGAGTGTCTACAACTTCTCATCTGTTTTCAGTTTACTGTTTCAAATTCCTCTGGCCACAGCCTTAGCCAGCAGGTTACACCATTGCTTTGAATACTTGTCCAGCTGGAGGTAGTGGTGTTAGGGTGATGTGATGGAAAGGGTTGGTAGCCTGTCTGTGAAGGGTGTGCTGTCCCTGCAAGCTCAGCTCTTCCTGTGCACAGCACATGGGCGCTTTGATCCTGAGCTGAAGCTCGTACAGATGGACAGATAGCGTACGTGTGGTTACACTCCAGTTTCTTAATTGCAATCTTAAATTTGCATGGTAGACTTGACTGTGGTCAGGCATGTTGTCTTGTCGATGCTGAACTGGGTGGGAAGGCTGCTGGCCCGTGTCAAAGTTTTACCACTCTTTCAGGTTCATTCAGTGTGAGAGGGAGTGTAAGTGCTCCCCAGATCTTCTGGATCTAGCTGTGCAGGGTTACTGACTCTGAAGCAAGTTTGGGGCATTCGGAGGATCTCACTTGCTACCAGAGCTGTGGGACAATCCTTCCTATTGGAAAGAAGTCACAAACCAGGGAGGAAATGCCTTGCTTTAAGTGCCTTTCTGTAACTTAGTGTGCACTTTATGGAGAACAGTCAGGCTAGTGGTCTCTGAAGTGTTTCTCTTAATGTGCCTTTTTTTTAATTCTTTCATTGCTGCTTTGTTTACTTCTGACAGAATTACTTCAGACTTTATTAACATCAAAATGAACATATCTCAAACTGCGAGGATATCAGTAGACTTGCCTCTGAATTTTGTAAATTTCTCGTATCTCTGTGTAATTGTTTTTAACCAGAGCAACAGTAAAAACGTAACAAACAGGAAAAAAAAAGACTTCTGACCTGTGGCAGTTTCCACCTAAATGTACCATGTTTTAGAGAGATGGGATATGAGAGATGTGAAAGCAGTCTTTTCTTTGTGGTGTTTTTTTGTCTGTGGGGTTTTTTTCAAGAAGCATAGGAAAATTTGAGGGTTAGGAGGAAGTTTATTGGCTGTAGTTTTGGCAACCTGCCATAAGAATTTTCGTGTTTATTACATTTTCTTGCATGGGAGAATTCAGTAATTGTGCTTTTAAAAAAACTGAAAAAAAAGGGAGATAGCCTTAACGACTCTCTTCTTGGACAGATTATCTAGTGTGAAATGCAGCACAGTTCTGATAATGTTGACTGTCACACTATACTGAAATGGTTTTTTGGATAAGAAGACAGTTGAACCATATTGTTAATGTAGGATGACTTTTTTGAAATCATATAAAATAGTGTGCCTGAAGTGAGATCGGATACTAGTTTGACTTTGAAAAAAAAATAAACGTAAAGCTATCGAGCCCCTGGAATATACAAACGTGATGTGGCTTTATTTTTTCTTTGTCTTTGCAGCAACAGACAAGGTAGCTCTGTTAATAGGAAATATGAGCTACTGGAATCACCCCCAACTCAAAGCTCCAATGGTGGATGTCTACGAATTGACCAACTTGCTAAGACAGCTGGATTTCAAAGTTGTTTCTTTGCTCGATCTCACTGAGTCTGAGATGAGAAATGCAGTGGATGAATTTTTACTTCTCCTGGACAAGGGAGTATATGGTAAGAACATGTGATTTCCCTTCTGATGTAGGTCAGTTTCATGATGTATCAAGTACACAGACATCTGATGTTTACCTCTGCCAGCTCACTATGTGTGATGGCAAAACAAATTTAATGGTAAAGAGCATGTATGTAGAATGGAAAAGTAAGTTCAGGGCACCCACCAGCATATCCTGTGACTTGAGTTCAGATGTTGTTGTTTCTTTATTCTTAGAACAGATCAAATGTTTGACGTTTTTCCTTTACCCACACCTAGAACTGCAGTGAGCTTTTTGTTTGATAGTACTCATGTGTTTGTCTGCTAAAAGCTGCTGCATCCGTGTAGCGCATTTGGCAACATGCTCTGCGGAAGATGCGTGTTTGTACCAAGAAGTCATTACCAGTAATTTGTAGTAGTTGTCTAAGCAAGAGAGAGAACAGTCCTTCGTGTCACCTGTGTTAGGAGTTACAGAAATGAGCTAGTAGAGGAGGAGTTGAAAACTGCGCGACTGCGGTACGTAAGGCTCCGTGTAGCCTCAGGCAGCAGCCCTTGCTGCCTTTAGGAGATCTCTTCAACCTGTTCTTGGTAAGCTTTCTATCCTGTCATCCTCTTCCCTTTCCTGTGCTGCAAGGAAAGGGTTAGGGGTGGCTAGTCCCGTGGTGTGCTTAGACTGCTGCGCTGCATTTCTGGGGGAGAGGTGGGGGACGGTGTACCTGGAACGGTACACCATGGGCTTGCTGGTGGGACCCTTCTGTTGATCCCCTGTCTTTCTACTGATGTCTGCAGAATGCTCTTTCCTTCTGGATTTCCGTCCTTCTGGAACACTTTGGGAGGGGCTGCTCTGCTCTCTTAGTCCTCGCTCACCAGCTTTGTTCAGAACAGAGGAAGAGGGTGCTTTGCTTTGCCTTGGCAGTGAGCTGTGCTCCCGAACCAGGTGGGCTGGGCGGAGTGGGCCGTAGTAGCAAAGCGTATCTCTCATGAAGATGTTACAACTGAAACGTGCACTACAGAAATAAGAGAAAAACCTTGTGCTTTAGAGTTAGGGCATAACACAAGAGGTTGGATGCAGTACTTTTGGATGCAGTACTTTTTGACCTCTTCTTTTCTGCCAAGTTTTCAGGTTAAGCAGAAATCCTTGTTTTGAATTGCTGGTTCCCTTCAGTTATTGTGATACTGGCCTGGCCAGCACAGAGATTTTCATAATGTCTTTGACAGGGCGTGAAAGAGAGTTGTGCAAACATGGTTTTCTACTTGGGAAAGCAAATTGAAAAGAAGTTTGTTTATGCAAAAGGAAAATGTACTTCTCTTACATCTATGCACTTGAAAGAAGTAAAATAAACCAGAGAAGAATTGCCATTATCCTGTGCAGAATACACCTTGCATAAGGAAGGGCATTAACTGAGAAGCTGGTGAACTATGGACCTTGGGTTCGGGCTTCCTGCAGTTGTCAATAATAAAGGACTTTTCACTGGGATGGATACGAAGATTCCTGTTGTGGCAGAACTTGAGTACAGCTGTTTTTTTCACAGCTTAGTGGAGGGTCTGAATATAAAGTATAAGATTTATTCTTTCTGTGTGCCTTTACACATAGGATAGCAACTTCAGTAGTGGTTATGCTGCTTAAGCAGGCAGCAGCCCTTGTTTTATTTTATATTATTTCTTCCCCTGCACTAAGCTCTTCAGACTTAAAAACAACACCCCACAAAAATCCAAGGCTCTTGCCTCTAAACTGCAGCATCACTTCAATGATTGCACTGCAGCGTCTCCTCAGTAGTGGTTTCAGTTATAGGATAACAAAGCAGGCACAGTATGCACACTAATAGATGTGTGTGTTTAACACTTTTTTTTTGTTTTCTTTTTTTTTTTTTTTCCCCCCTCTCTCTCTTAAGTTTGTTATTAGAGTCACACATCCATTTATAAGATACCTGTAATAGAATATTATTAGTAACTTTAAGCTCTCTTCCACATACTGCACAGGAGATGCCTTCTGCTAGGATAATAACTAACCAGTTAGGTCTGGTATGCATTGCTACTACTCATATGCATTGATTCTTAGATGATTACTTGTATATTGGGATTCCTTGTCTTGCATAAACTTGATTTTGAGGGACAAAGCACAAGACAGAACTGGTGGCTGTGTTAGCTGGGGGAGGGCATGGTGGAAATGATGCATAGACCAAAAACCTCCATGTCTTGAGTGACCTGGTTTGGAGCGCAAGAACAGTTCTTTTGTGGGCTTTGAGGAGTTTGCTGCTGTGCCAGCAGCAGACATTGTGCCATTTTTCTAAAAGCTAAGATTGCAGAAATGACCCCAGAAATGAGTTACACCAGAGAGCAAAACGTTCTGCCAGTTGCCCTGTTTGAACTGCAGAATTCCTGTGGCAACGCCCACCCGAGAAAACACGGTTTGATTCTCTTTTGGATCACAAGGTCAGATTGTTTCTTAGTACAACTTTTTTAACGGTGTGTTTGTTACCTGATGCTCCGTCCGTGCAGAGCTGGCTAATCTGACATTTGGGCATTTATGCCAGAGCCAAAGCTTCCGTGACATTCAGGGGTTGGAACGAGATGATCTTTAAAGTCTCTTCCAACCCAAACCATTCTGTGAAACTAAGACTAATTGCAGCAGTTTAGCGGTCTTTCTGGTAAAAGTTTTCTTGGTTTGTTCCCTGGGAAACAAATGTGCCTATACATTTGAGTGAGCTTTTAGATTCTTGCACCGTCTCAATTTCTCTTCTTTAATTGTTGACATGAATTTAGAAAATAAAATACTGAAAGGCTTAAATCAGTTTCTTACCGGCACCGTATGAAAGCTCTTATAAGGCACGTTTTTGCAGTTGTGTTTTTCCAGCAAGTCGAGATATCTGAAAGGGAAGCAGAGCATTCTTTCAGTGCTGTTTGGCAATAACTGCTTCAATTAATCACTTTGTTCTTTCTGGATAGTGGCTATTAATGGCTTTAAGTATATAAAAGATGCTGTCAGGGCACAAATAGATAATGATTTATTGCATTTTTACTTGGCATAGTCCCAGATAGAAGAGGCATAGTGGCTACTTCTGGTTAGTCCTCGTTACACATAGTCACGATGCCTAATACGACATTGTGTAATTCTTGCTTACTGCCAGGAAAGTGGCATTTCAGATACTGTTCCTTAAGAGCAGAAGTAGTAAACAAAGTGACGATGATTGTCTCTGCTAATGTCTTAGTTTATGTTGTTCTAACTGTAGAGGTCAATTGATACTGTATTCCACAAAGGGTAAAAGCATAGACACATATGTTTTAAAGCCTAAAAATAGTTAGGCAGCTTTCTTTTTAAAAAAAAGGAGGGAGAAAGAAAGATAGAGGGGCAGATATCACTTAAATGCTGACGTCTATGAGGAACTTGAGCCTACTTAAAATTGTTGTGTCAGAGTGTCTGGTGAGGCCCTCCAAACATGTTTACTCAGGCACTCTGGGTATGCAGAGATTTATTTCTGATCTTGAGCTCAACACATTAACTGTTGCAGATACTCATCAAATAAGCATAGCACAGTTACCTGCCAATGATACGAAAGAAATGTAGTTGTTATTTCTGAGATATTTCTAGTAATTGATGAGATACTGTGATAAATCATGCTTTACATTAAAGAGATTTGTTTCCTTCGGTCAGTGCAATTACTTGCGTAATAGACACTCAGATAATCATAATCTCAAACATAACCTTGATGTAAGTCCAGATCCAAACTCTGTGGAAATCAAATTTAAGAGTTTCGTTTTAACTTACGACCTGCCATGGAATCACAGACTTGGCACTTAGCTTCATTTTTAACTCTCTTGAAGCTGCCCCCAGGTCTCAGGTAACCATTGGAATCTTATAAATAGCCCAGGAGTACCTTTATCTGTTTAGGGTTTTAATCATACACTTTGAATTCTGTGCCCTTTAGAAATCTAACATTTAACTGAATAAAGCCACTGCCATTTTCCCCGACTCTGGCCGATGAGTAATGCTTGGGCTCTTTGTTGAAGCGAAACCTTGCATCCTGGAGCTTCCCTTGTATGTACTTGCTGGCTGCTTATCTTGGCTATGCGTGTTTCCCATAAAAAGAAATTGAGTGCTGGTGATTGAATGGAGCAGTTTGCAGGCTCTTGGCATAGTTGTTAATGACTTGAGAGCTTACAAGTGGAGGAGAACCGAAGGCTCAGTTTGAGGGGGCTATAGTTCTCTCTTGGCGTTCCTTTACAAAAAGCGCAGGGCTGTGTGAGAGGGCTGTGTTTGCACTTGTAGCTATCTGTAGTGAACATTTGGCAGACCCACCTACACAAGCTGATTTCAATGTAGATCATTTTAGTATGTTAGGGTAAGGCTTACTGGATTTTTTTCTGAATATTCAAGGTTGTGGTGACATAAACTTCACATCAATTTTTAGTAAGAATAATGACATAAGATGACCAAATGGAGCAGTTAGCATAAATTGTCATCTCTCTGTTGACTTTCACTCAGCTGCAGCACCGTGTACTAATTGAAGATCTGACCCGTAGACTGCTTTCTACAGATACATAAAAGTCCTTTTTGGAACTTGTCACAGATAAGCAAAACCAGCGCTGGGAACGGACAGTAGGAAAATTCCATTTAATCATACAAGCTCCTGGTAACTGCATTTTATGGCACTGGAAATTATTCATGCTCAGATCATCTAATCTTAATGCAAATTGATATGACTTCAATATGTGACATTTTTATTCATAGAAGTAAAACCTAAGCCCTAGGTACCTTTTTCAGGGTTAAGAAAAGCTTGTTTTAAAATTCCATTTTAGGTTTTCTTTATGCAAAACTATTGCATTTTTTAATCAAAGACTTTAAGCCTCAAAATATTATAGACTGTTGTGTATTGACATGTGAGGCAGATGATTGTGGGATAATCCTTTCGGTCTAGATGAGCATGCAAAGAATCTGTTTAGTAGACCCAGGAGAGTCATGAGTCTGAACTGTAAAGAGATGGAGATGTAATTAACTGAAAATGAGTTGTTGGTAGTTTGGACATGGGAATGTGCTCCGGAGTCCTACCGACCATGATCAAAGAATAATCTTTTTTTCCTTCCTCTGAATGTAAAAATACATCTTATCCTTCCCTATAAAAAAGACAGAAACAAGTGGAGAACCTGTAGAGAGGAAACAGCAAAACTAAAATCTTGCAAACTGCTCTCATAGTGCAAGCAAGGTGAACTCTGAGTTTTCTTTTTACCTAGTTGAAGTAGTTTTAAGAATTGACAATGATTAATGTTAAGTAAGAAAAAAAAAAAGGTAGAATAATTTTAGAGGTGACATCATCTCTTCTTTAAAAAGAAAAAAAAAAAAAACCCACACAAAATATCCATCCAAAGTGTTGAGTTTTTTTTCTGTCTACAGAATCTGCAGTGACTGCTACTCAAAGCTGTGCAATTGCACATGTGGAGAATACGTTTTACAGATGGCACATTTCCTTGTTCATACCTGTGAGGGTCATATCATACATAACAGAATATTTCTGTTAGAGGACATAACTCAAAGCATTTTAAGAGTATTTAACTTTGTGTGTTTGATGCAAATATCTCATTGATTCTATTGCATGAGTGATTATTTTTAACTTGTTTTGTCTGTGTATTGTGAAGTTAACATTCACGTGGTTCCCCTCTGCCTCACCTTCCTTTCTGTATTAACAAAGGCGTATTGATAGAAAAAGACTGTTTGGAGTAGCATGGATGCTCTTAATCTCCCACAAACACACCATGTGGACATAAGCGTGTGAAGTTTTTGACTGTGCTAACATTTATAGAATGTTGAAATATACTTTTGAACCGTGTCTTCAGTCATATATTTTGACTCTCAGGTTTGCTATACTATGCTGGCCACGGCTACGAAAACTATGGAAACAGTTTCATGGTCCCTATTGATGCTCCAAATCCCTACCGATCTGCAAACTGCCTGTGTGTGCAGAACATCCTCAAACTAATGCAGGAAAAAGAGACAGGACTTAATGTATTTCTCCTGGATATGTGTCGGAAAAGGTATAATGTCATAAGTCATGAACAGCGAGAACTGACATGAGGTATTTGAGGGATGTTGTTGCTTTATGATAGAGGGAGGGGGTGCGATGACTGGAATTCTGGGAACCAGCTGTAAAGTTCAGTTTATTCACTGCAGCAACAGATGAAAACTGAGCCTAATTTAAAAATGAACAGGTAATACTGAAGAGCCGCTTTGAGAGAATAACAAGGGATCTAGAGAGAAGCTGGACTTCATGCTGAGGAGAAATCTTTAGTCTAGGCTGATAATTCACTGTACTTGAAAGGTCATGGTTCAGGGAATTCACAGCCTGCACCTGAGTGCTTTTAAAGTCAATAGGACTCATTCATAGACTTATTCTGCCTTTGGGCTTGCGTGGATATGTGAAGCGGGTGATGAGAATTTCTGTTTCCATGGGTAGATACTTCCCTCGTCATTTGAATGACATTTATTTGTTCTCCTTCTATTGTTTAAAAGTTAAAAAGCCTCAGTCTTATTAGACAGAAGTGAAATTGGGTATCATAAAAAAGAAAAATTACTCTTCCCCCTTGCATCATTAACCATCTTCATCATTACAGGGAGGAAGGAGAATCGATATGATCAGGGGCGCATAAATTTGTCAGAAGGGCTCAAGTGAAGGGCTTATTTTAGAACTCTTCAGAGGCATTGATTTTGTGGACTGCTTTTATGCTGGGGATGATTGTATATTTAGAGCTTAAAAATCAGCTGGTTTACAGACTGGTTGAGGTTGGAAGGGACTTCTGAAGGTCATCTGGTTTATTGGATTTTTCTAAACAAAGTATTGTTTTCTTCTGATGTTAAGAGACTATACCGTGCCTGGTGAAACTTGCACTTGAAATCAGCTCTTCAGTCAGCACTTCTGAAAGTTGGTCTCTAAGGCATGTTTCATAATAGAAAATTGCTAGTGCTCTAGTGTTTGTTGAGCCTCTAAACTTCGCTGCTAATGAAATGCCAGTGACCCAATTCAGCTTTGCAGTCTGCTGTCCAAATAGGAAATACAGCTGCATAAGCCTCATGTTAACTATGCAGGCACCATGTTCTGAAAAAGGGAAAAAAAAAAAAAACAAAAAAAAAACCAAAAAAAACCAAAACAAACAAAACAAACCAACCAAAAAAAACCAGAAACCACTAACCGAACCAAAACTCCTATAGTTTTTGTTGTGAGCTAAAATGGATAGTTATCAGAAATAATTTTTGAGGAGATTGTAGCCAAACTGTTTTGGTTAACATAGCAAGCCCTGGTCTGGGTAAGGCATGATACCTGACTGGGTCTTTACATTGTCTTCACAAAGCGTGGGTGATGCTGGTTTTTGTCTTTTAGCAGTCAAATCTGCAGGTGTAGGAGAGAATAACAATGATTTGTTCTGAACGCTGCTGGTTTAGTATTTTGAACAAATATAGAGTTTGTTGCCATTATCAGTTTTCAAATGATTGTTTCACTTTTTTTGTTTCCATTTATCGCAGAAATGAATATGATGACACAATTCTTATTTTAGATGCCCTGAAGGTTACAGCCAACATTGTGTTTGGATATGCCACGTAAGGAAATTTTTCTCCTGCTATGCCACAGAGGTTTTGAAGCCAGAAGCGACCACTGAGATTGCACAGCTAATCTTTCACAGAAAAATAGCCAGCTGTTAAAGGACCAGTAATTTATATCTATATCTGTGTCCTTATTTTACTTTGTTCTTTGAGTCATTCCACTCTCTGACTGTGGCAATGCATGTGTAATGATTCCCAGTATTTAGCATTCCCACTCAGATACAGGTTAACACCCGTGAGAAAACTGCATTTGGAAAACCAGAAACTGCTGGATAGTGGTCCTGAGCTTTTTCTAATGGTTACATGTAGGAGTGCTCTACTCATCTGAGTATCATTTAGTAGAGATTAAAAAAATCACAGAGAAGAAAAAAAGCAAAATTTACCCTCGGACTGTTTCTCTGTGCTAATGGGGAGGGGTGATTTTCATCCTGTGTGTTCCTAATGGTACTTACTGCACTCTGAGCTTGTACTGAAGGTCAAGTACTGTGGAGCAGGTGATGAACTATAACCTATGTGCTGTACCTTCTTTGGTCATGTGACTCCTCTGTTAATTCAAGTTAAAATTCTAGAAAAAAGGGTTAGAAATATAAAGTAATGAATTATTGGAGGAGTAGCGTATGGATTGACCCCTATGTTTCTTATTGTAGGTGCAAAGAATAAAGTCACAACTGCAGTTGAATCTATTTGAAGAGGTTACCTAAGCAGAAAGCTAAATAACCTCTCTGTTTTCAAGTCAAGTCCGAAAGCCATTGAATAGACGTAGTCAAGAGCTTTAATGAAGTCATGTGAGAGAAATTTAAGCTTTTCATATAAACAGTTTGATATCAGATCTGGTCTGTGGTTTGACTGTAAGTAAAATCTGCCCAGGATGAGTTGCTTGAAAATGAATGTGGAGAGCAGGCTGGCCTTAGAGACCACCTGGTTTTCAAATTGTAGGGTTTCTTTCCCCCATTCCCAACATAACTTTCCTCCTTTTGTCCTCATGCTGATCTTTATCTTGCAGGTGTTTCAGTGTTTTTTTCTTCCTTGTCTGGTACTGTCGATCTCATAGGTGCCAAGGAGCAGAAGCTTTTGAAATTCAGCACTCAGGGCTGGCCAATGGAATCTTCATGAAGTTCTTGAAGGACCGCTTGTTGGAAGACAAGAAGATTACAGTACTCCTCGATGAGGTTGCAGAAGGTGAACTCCAGCTTACTGCACTAATAGTCTTAGCCTGCATTACTGAAGACTTCTTTGGTTAAATGTTGTTCTTTTTATGGTGAACATGTTACACTTTAAGGTCTTTCGTGTTGCATTTTGTTAAAATAGCAGCTTTTATCAAGAAGCGGGTGCTACTGGGCAGCATGTTAACAAAGATCGAGATACTATAAAGGGATTTGAGCTTCTATAATAATGATCAATTTTATACTCTCCTCTTTAGTGCAGTTTATTTGTTCTGAGTTTCTTTCCACATGGAGCTTTGAATTATCCAGCCACAAAAATTATTCTTCTCTCTTGGGGTGTCAACTGCTAGTGGTAGTCCAGTCATTTCCATGTTTGTTTAAACAATTAACTGAGTCCTACCCATCTCAAAGAATGCTATAGTGATGATAATTATTTGCTCTCTATCAAAGGGTGTTAAGTCCCCTGTAGAAGTCCCCTGTTCTACTATGCCTCGTTCACTAATTGCCTTTAGAAATGATGAGCAAAGTGCTCAAATGAAAACTGTTGAGGGAAAAACTGATGCTTCTGTGCAAACATTTGCTCAAAACGTAGAAAAAAAATACTCGCTATTTAGTTTTTATCCTGCGTTCTCCCATTGTCAGTCTGTTTGAAACAGGAACAGGAGTAGAACAAGACACCCACGTGTATTCTGCAGCGCTCGCAGACCAGTCAGTCCTTCAACTTGCATAAAAACTTTAGAAGGAATTAATATCCAAAAATATTCTCACCTTCTTCCTCCCCTCATCCTTAATGTCATTGCTTCTGGGTGTTCTTGAGTGGGTTAGATTTCTCTCGCATCTTCCCCCCACTTTCATGGCTCCCCCAGAAGACCGTGGCACAATTCTGCTGGCACCTACAGCTGTTTTCTCTACACCTCCCCAAACGTCCTGTGAAGTGCAGCTGACTTACTACTGCTTTGTCTGTCCTGCCAGGTCCTTGTCACATGCTGCAGATGTTCTGAGGTGTGACCTGTTACTTATCTCATCCTTGAACTCGGAGGGGAAAGATTGATTTGTCAGGCAAGGCAACAACCATTGTTGTCAGTACCGCCAGATACTGGGGGTCACACTGGGAGTACGTTGGAGCACTGATGACACTTGAAAATGTTCCAAAGGGAGTGTTCACGTTAAAAGTGTTCCAAGTAAAGAGCCTTCATTATTTCATTAATTTGTGAACTCAGAGATTTTCCAGGTTTCCATAGGTTTTGACTTTCTGCATGCAGCAAAACTATCTGAAAGCATCACCGTTGAGTGTCATTGAACTAAAGACAGGGAGACCCTGATAAATCAGAGTAAATTTGAGTCACAGCCCGGTTAAAGTGAGAAAGGACCTTGTAAATTGCTTGGACGGGTTTTGAAAAATATGTGAGCGTGTTGACTAGGACACATACAAAACGTACATGCCATGCTGGTTTAGCCTTGAGTGAGTGAACAGCTGAGCAATGAATACTTGTAAAAGAAAAAGGTTTTCTGGGTGTGCTGGCACTGCCATAACCATAGCAACCACATTGCAGTGACATACTTAATTTAGTTAGAATTTCAGCAGCATGGATTTTGAAGGAAACTCTATGCATCTTATTTTTAGATATGGGCAAGTGTCACCTTACCAAAGGCAAGCAGGCTTTGGAGATCCGCAGCAGTTTGTCTGAGAAAAGGGCACTAACTGATCCCATTCAACAAACCGCATCTTCTGCAGAGTCTCTGGCACGGAACCTACAATGGGCCAAAGCTCATGGTACAGTACAGTCTACTTTTAGAAGATGATCCTACTGGCATGATGGGGAAAAAAAGAAGAGAATGTACTTCCATAATAATCTCTAGTCTTGGGGATTTTGACCCTGAATGGAAATGGAAGGCATTCAAGTTTGTATCTGAATTTCCATTAGTATGTTCGGATCTTGGAAATATTTGTGCTTTGGGGTTTACCTCTGCATGAGATGGTGATGAACAAGGTGATTCATGTAGGATGCATCCTGAGAAAGTCCATTCAAATGTAAAGATGACTCAAATACTGTAGGGGAGACTTAGATGATATCTGCCTCCTGGGATAATTTCCCAGTAGTCTGTTTGTGTCTAGCAGTGACACTTTTCGAGACATCATTAATCTCATTCTAAAGTCATCACCTAAAATAGCTGGGTGAACTGTATGGTAAAAGTTCATGGTGAAAAGGCATGCCCAATATGTACAACTAAGGAAACTGAAATACAGGTGAGGTCAGTTCCAGGCTTTCTGGAGCCCTTTTAAGAAGGACAGTGGTGTTTAACGCCTTTTTATCTTTCTCACCTCAACGTGATAGAGTACATTTTATAAGTTCTTTGACAGATTGAGTGAGGGGTCAGGGGTGGCAGTCTTAAGACAGATAGTCCCGTAGGCGGACTCTTTCACAGATGTAGTTTTTTAGTGGGGGAATCAAGCCCTTAATTCTTGTTTGTTAAATGATTGAAATGCAAAAGACGAGTTATAAAGACATAATGTTATCTTGTGGTTTATTCGTTTTAAGCCATGCATAGAAGTGAACGTGTTTGGAATTTGGGAAGACAGTAGCCTTTATTATTTGAATGGAGGTATGTCTATGATAATGTTAAGTAATCCACTTCAGTGGGAGTAGAAAGCATCCTGACACAGAGTGATGTCATTGAGCCTTGAGCACTTTCAGATCTATTCCTATGGGCTGAGGAAGAGACAAAATACAAAGAAGGTGGCGGCTGCAGGCTAGGCTTTGTGAATGTGGGCCTGGGCTGTGAAAGGAAAAAAGGGAACCAGAAACTTGCTCTGCTCTCAAATGGAAAGGTTCTTCTTATGCTATAGCGGTGTCTCACGTATGTTGGATATAGACCATATCAACCCTACTGGTTTGATTATAGATATGTAAACCTTCTTGGGGCAGTAAGGTCTATCCTAGTTACCTAGTTACTATGGCCTTGCTAGTTGCACCAAGATGGGAAAGAAACCTGCCAGTTACTGCGTGTCACTGCCTGGTTAGCTCCTAACGTGGGCTGCTTCAGTGCAAACCTGTAAGGGAGAGATGGAGGGTGAGAAGAACAGGTCTGTATTTTTTAAAACCTGTCATTTTAAAAAATAGAAAATGCATATGTGGAGTTTTATGTAGAATGTAACCGTGTATAATTTATTTGCAGAGCTTCCAGAAAGCATGTGTCTTGAATTCAGATGTGGTGTTCAGATTCAGTTGGGGTTTGCCGCCGAATTTTCCAATGTCATGATAATCTACACGCGAATAATAAAGAAGCCACCAGAAATAGTAGTTTGCAGAGCCTATGTTACGGACTTTGCGCTCGTAAGTGTTTCCTGTCAGTGTCTTGGCAATCCCTCTCCACTGAAGCTGAACACTGTCTGGTCTGTCCATGTCAGACTGCATCTTCTGCAGCACAGTGGGGCTAAACTGTTGAAAGCAGGTGCTTACACGTACAGACACACAGTTCCTTCTCTTTTTAAATGCTTATTTTAAAGATAGGTCAAAATACTTTAATCTGGGGGCATCTTTTTCAAAGTCTCCTTTGTTTTTCATCATCTAATACCACGTATTTGTCACATCTAATTAAAGAAGGTAAATGTCGGTAACTCCTATGTGAGCCGAGGACACATCTACTTCACAGGACAAAATTTCTTAGGTTTTAGTTTTACGGTTCTTCGCACCCGGGTGATCCTGTCCAGTTCCATTGATGTTACTCAGCTGATCACAGTAAAGTGAAGGGTAAGAAGTAAAGTAGAAAGCTCCTTAGTGGAAAAAAAACTTTTCTTTTTTTGATGTCTATGAAAGAGGACATGGTGCAGAGAACCTTTTTAGATGGAACAAAGAGGACACTTCTGATGCTTGATGAATAAAATATTTGAGTTAATGTGCATAATAATAAACACATGCACTTTTAGCCCATAGAATTAGGGTGAGAGTACTGTACTTCACAGTAGAAGTTTAAAAAAAAGAGCAACTGTGAAGTGAGCACAGCAAGTTTGACAGGCACCATCAACAAAAGAGAATAACCTACTCAAATAACCCTTCTGCCTGTGGTAACAGTGGTTTCAGCAGCTTTTGCAAGTAAGCCAAGGCTGGTGTTTTCTTTCCTTTTGAGGAGAAAATGCTGACTTTATAAAAAGAAATACTGCTAATTATTGTATGGTCTACAAATTCTGTACCTTCAGCTAAGTTCTCATGTCTTTCTTGCAACAGGACCTGGATGTGGATCCTAAAGAGGCTAATAAAGGAACTCCTGAGGAAACCGGAAGCTATTTAGTGTCAAAGGACCTTCCCAAACACTGCCTCTACACCAGGCTAAGTTCACTGCAAAAACTAAAGGTTACTATCTATTTACTCCTCACGAGTTTGTTCAGATAATTTAGATTAATCACGTTGCTTTGCAGTTCTGTTGAGGCAGCTGTGTATCGTCTGTGTATTAAGTAATGTGTTCTTTGGAGGGAAAAAAATAGCTAGTAGCACAATTTGGTGACTGTAGTTTCATAACCGAAAACCAGAAGCCAGGGTATCAATGCACACATAATCCTGATACCACTGTGCAAGGCACCTTCTTTTTTCTAGGCCTGCACTGAACTCTGACGAGATGATTATTTTTGTGAAGATCATCTATGTAACACTGTGGGGATGTTCCTGTGCCCTGCAGTACAAGAAGGTGACCCGAAGCAGAGCTGCACCTTACAAAGTCATTAGTAGGAGGTGAAAATGTTACGTGTCCTCTCCTTCCATTCCCACGTGTGCTCTTGGGCATGCAGTTTGTGAAAGGTTCTCACTTCCACATACTGTAGCACTGTTAAGTTCATCTCTGTATCTTTGTGTCATGAACATCTGTGCTGAACATCACTTGGTATCTCTTCTTCAGTGCTCTTGCCAGCTCACATAATACTTCTGGAAGTGCTTCTAGAATTAAAAACTATCAGTTGAACAAGTGTTAGCTAAAAGAGGCCCTCAGTAAACAAGTCTTGCCTAATATATGTCTTTAGTTCCTAAAAAAAGTTGGGTCTCCTTCTCCAGTAGACTGTGCATCTTTAAAGTGTTTCCTATATCGTTTATTTGAGGAGGAACTGTAACTTTTGGCATTTCCCCCCCTCTCTTTCCTCTTTTGCAGGAACACTTGATCTTCACTGTTTGCTTGCACTATGAGTATCCAGGAATAGAAGATACAATGGATGAAAGAAAGGAAGTTAATGTTGGGAAGCCCCTTATTGCTAAACTAGGCCTTCATCACGGATTCAAAACCAGTAACTGCCTCCAGACCTGTTGCACAGCTAATAATCCTTTTCATAATCAAATAGAATCGAGTCCAGTGGCAACAAAATACTACCTCCCTAGTCACTGCCAACCAAATTCCTGTCTAGGCACCTACTATCCAAACCATATTTGCTCAGACAGCGTCAGACAACCGGAGGCATGTTCTTGCAATGGGACTTCGAGGATATTAACGTCAAGACATGAAGTACGGAATTATTCACCCCCTGTGGAAAAGAGTAATGTACCAGTAGAGACCACTGATGATACTGTCGAACTGGAATGCCTTCTCTCTGACAGCCTCAGGTTTTCTAAACAGCAGTAGCTGTGATGTGTTCAGAATAGACCAGCATGTCTCCCTTGAACAGGGGACCTTCCACACTGTTTCTCCATCTTCTGGAGTGCGGGGGCTTCTGGACAAAGGGATTGGAGAGTCTAGAGGTGGTACTGGCCATGAGGTTATGGTGAAGATTTTTCAGATCCAAAAAGACAAAACTGGACCAATAGATTTAGGAATGAAAAATGCAAGATTTTTTTTTTTTTCCCTGCCCTACCATTTGACATTTGGCTCCTGTTGAGTATATAAGACGACACATAATATAGATGAAAGAAGTGAAGGTACCATGTTTTAATATTGCAGGGTTAAGAATATGTCTCCTTCAAGCCCGAGTTTCTTTCCTTCCTCATGTATGTATTGGCATCAGTCACTGACATTTCAGTCCCTTGATGTAGCTAATAATCAGCTTTGACTGCATTTTCCTCTCCCTTCATCATATGTCCAGTGTCTAGCAACAACTGACCCATGGATAAAGAGCTGTGCAAGGAAAACAAAACCTGAACTGAACTAGTAAACTTAAATATCACTTTTTTTTTTTTTTTTTTTCTTAAGAGAACTACACATCATCAGAGGAAGCAAAGTTACAGGTTCATACTGTGGTGGATTGTTGTTACTGTGATAACCTTTCTCTTACATTTCAAACATAAGATTTTTGCTGATCTGATTTCTGGAAAGGTGGTGGTCTTGTATTCTGGAAGAACACTAAATGGGAATGTGAGGAGGAAAAAAGTGCCTGTTCATAGCAAGCAAAGATTCCTATAGTTAGTCATGCAGTAAGACATACTGAAGGCTAAAAATGAATGGGCAAGAGGAGTGAAAACTTTGGGTTCTTCAGGCTGAAGGACAGGGATGGTGTTCCTGGACACCAGCTGCTGCCTTTCTGTGATGATTTTACAAAACAAAAAAACCCTCTTCAGTTGCTATCCAAGCCAAATGAATTTATATTAATTTCAAATAAAAATGCTAAAAGTCTACCCTAAAACGGTGAAAAAGGAAGATAAAGCTTCCAGCACACACAAACTTGTAAAAGATCAAGCAACTTTAAATGTGGTCTGGCAAAGGTGAGTGACACTTGCTTCATGTCACAACCTGACACTTCGTGTGTAGCCCTACATATGTGCATGTGCCTTGGAGCTCAGAGCTCAAGAGAGTTCGTCTCTCCATGGATCAGTGCCAGAAGTAAGCTGGTCTTCTGGGTCCCTCAGCCTCTGAACCCCAGAACCTCGCTGTTAGAGGTAGATCCCTAGGCACCTTCGGGAGACATTTTCATCCTCTTTACTGACAGTCAAATGCGCTACTTTCCTATGGTGCTTTTTTGCATCGTTGAACAAAGGGAACAAATAGACTTAGCTTGGGCTGGCTGCCAAGCTTTTTACATCGTGCAAAAATTTATTGATGTGTGTTTGGGAAAGGGCAGTTTTGCTCACCAAACTGTGTTCTATTTCAGGTTGAATGGTTTGGTCAAAAAAGACACATTAGGTTTTTTAATGTTTGGGTTTTTTTCAAAATACTGAAGAATCTGTGACTTGCCTGTGTGTATCTCCAGACGAGTGCAAGATCACTGATGTTTTATTAGGTCTTTAAAAGTCTTGATGCTTCAAAAGCATGAAAATGCCGGGGCATGAGGTAATTAAAATTCAAGGGGGTTTTCAGATACGGGCAGTAGCCTTTCTGCCCTGGTAATATTGATAAGCAGTATTGCTTTAAGATCCCCATCATGAAGCAATTTTTTACTTTAGAAAAATTACCGTAGTGCCTTTCATTAAGCAGGTAGCAAAAAATAAAAATAAAATAATTGGATCCCATTGCTGCAGTGGACAAACTGCTCTCTGGTGGGATCTGGTAGTCTTTGAAGGTGTTGGCTGGATGCTGAGAGAGGTGCTGTATGTGGTCATAACAAGTTTCAGATGGGAATGTTAATGCATCATTAACTAGATCTGGTCATCTTCAAATTCATCCATGCTGAAGGGTGGATATAGGCACCTGGGTGTTAATGTAGTTCTTTCCAGAATGACGGCCATGCTTGAAGTAATTAGCAAATGAGCTTGAGTTTCTGATTTTCTCCTGGCAGGTACTAAATAGTGAAATATTTATTGATGAATGAGATGTACCTGTGCAATAATTATGCTGTGCAGTTGGCTTTTAAATCAAAAATGATAGCTTGAGACATGGTCTAGTACTGTAATATTTATCTACTACTTTGTCAGAGTTTCCTAATTTGTATAAAAGCTTACTCTGTTTCTTGCTGTGTAATAAACTGTTGTCCACAAAACAATGTTCTGTGCATACGTAGTTGCTACATTCTTTAGTGCTCCCCATTTAAAAAGCCAAGCATTTTAATTAAACAAAGCATATAATAAAATAATTGCCTTAACAACAAAGAAGGGGAAATCTGAATCATGAGCTTCAGCTGAAGTTAAACGTATCTGCACCCTGGGCCTATATAGGTTTCTCGAAACTATGCAATTCTACGAGTTTGGGGTTTTTTTTTTTTTACAAGTTTACATACCTTCTAGCTCCTGATATCCCAGCTGTTCCTGCTGGCTAAACCCCAGTGACCCTTCTCCATCGCCTCACAAAGCTATCCAAAGGTAGTAACATTTTGTCAGCTTCCTCAGGAAATAGGGAAAGAAGGATCCAATTACTAAACCTTAGAACTAGTTGTCCAGAGAAAGGCAGGGGAATGCGCTATTTCCTTGTCTGTTTGCAGGTGCACTCCTTCACAGCACAGAAAGGGCTTCAGGAGCAGTAGGCTGACCTGTGAGTAGCAGTCTCCTGGCTTGAGTTAAAAGGAACTGGGGGCTGTCAGCTGGTGCATTGGTGAAGTTTCTGCCACTAGAGAGCTCTAACCTATGTTGAGTAGTTCTCAGGTTTAGCACCTGGGCCTGTGGTAGGCAGTCTTTGTCAGCCTAGGTGGGAACTGATTAACCTTTGAGGATCTGTATCCAAGATGCTTGAACTGTAACTGTGTCCATGGTCAAGAGAAGATCACAGAACTGTAGAGATGGGAGAGGGACCTGTGCAAACTGTCTTGAGAACAAAACTACCTGTGGCAGTAGGGTCTGTGGAGGAAAATGTTTTCATGTATTTATTTTATTTTTTAATTAGGTTTGGTGGTCCTTTTAGTTTAATAATTGCAATAGTCTAGGAATGAGTAAGAACACCTCCATGTTGTAGAAACTAAGCAGTTATTTAATTTCTAAGGTACAACTGCTGCATTTTAGTAACACTAGGCTTATTTTAAGAGCTAATAAGAAAAAATGCTGTCTCCCCTCCTTGTCGTTGCCACGCACAGTGAGCATACGACCAGGATCCTTGTGGGGGTGTGTTACCACAGCGACCAGCCTCCACACCTGCGCCTGCAGCAGATGCAGGGGGAAGTGACGCGGACTTCCCCATCCATTCTTCAGGCAGAATCAGTCATTTGCTCGCACCCTGCTTTCATTTGTCAAAGCCAATTGAAATCGATAGGAAAAGTCCTCAGCCAGTTATGCAAATAACTTCACTACATGTAAGCTCAAACAGCTCTCAGATGTTTCCTGGGCTCTCTTACGACTGACTGTGGTGGTTAGGATTTATGTGACCTCTCTAACTGTGAGGCATCTCTACTTTCTATCACCCTATGAGCAGATGTGTGCTGGGCATGCAAGGCAGGACAGCACCAGTTACCTTGTGCATGCAGGCACCACTCTCTTGTTGATCAGTCAGGCAGCCTGCAGAAGCCTCTATGGAGCTGAAACTGCTCGGACTGGTTTTCAATGCTGTAGGCATTTCAAGCAGTGCCAGCATTATTCTCTGTTCACTTTGTACTCCCCCACTATAAATGCTGTCATTTAATAAAGGGTTTCAGAGGCACAAATATTGCAAGTGCTAGAACTCGCCTGCTTGCCGGGAGCTAGCTTTTGTCACACACAGCAGGAGAAAAATGCCTGCAGAATTGCACGATTAACAAAGAAACATAAGTGAAATAAACACTCGTTTGAGTGCACAGAGCTACTTAAGCCTTTTACCTGATGAGCCAAAGAGATAAATTAAATCTCCTGGTACTACTTAGAGCCATAAATTCTAAGGATGGTTTGGGTTTGGGTTTGTTTTTTGGTTTTTTTTAAGAACTCTGTAGATCATTAATAAGTTTAATTTAAAAACTGGGGAAATATTTTTGCGTTATAAGTCTTAGCTACTGCTTACAGCGTCTGTTTAAAAATATTAAGGAATACTAAAGAAATGCCTCCTGCCTGCAAGGAGGCTCATGCAGCTTGGGCTTAAGGAGCTGCCCGCTGTGCTTGTACTTGACAGTGAGTTCACTGTGCTGGGTTTAGCTCCATGCCCAGAATACCTGGGCTGTAGAAGGGACTTGAGTGGGTATCTGACTTGATTGCTGCTCTGTTAAGTAATGATACTGTGTTCTGGAGTGTCTGTCCCTCTCTCTGGAGATGTAAAGTAAAAAGCGGCTTTTGTTCCCAACAGAACAAAAATTTCGCAAGTGCAGCACTTCACCAAAGAAAGCTCTTGAACTGCAGTGATCTACAGCTCTGCTTGCTTCCACAGCTTGCATGGCACAGGCCAGGAAATGGTGGCTTTTTGGAGAGCTTCCCACTTTAGCATTGCCAGTTCCTGTTGCTCATAGTCATTTCAAGGGACTAACAGCTAATCCTAATTGACCTGTTTCCACAGCAAGCAGGGGGAAATGAAGAACAGCGGCAAAAAGCATCTGCCCCACTCCCTCAGCCCTGGCTGTCAGAGACCCTGTTGGAGTCAGACCAGAGACACTGAAAGTGGCTGGCGTGGGGCAGTTAATGCCACTGCAGCCAATTTGCAGAAGAATGAACCTGAATGTTTCTCCTTTGCCTGATACAGTTCTTTTAAGTAAGCTTTTAAAAAGACTTGGTTTATATTGTCTGTGAGTTTATAATTTAATAGCCCGCAACTCCCACAGAGCAAGGTCCTGGTAGAACAGCTGGGAGACAGGGTACCGGTACCTGCGTTCACTTGAGACACAACCAGGTGTCCCAGTAACCACAGAGCGTGCAAAAGCAAGAGGTGTATGAGGTTATAACAGCCCCTTTCTCTTCATAGAATACACGGTGCTGTATGTCTCTGGAAAAATACCATCCTGTACTAGACGGAACTCATCGCTGAGTTGGTTTTGTGCAGTCGCACGCTCTCTAGTGGGTGAACAGAAGCCTGCTGCTGCTGGTGAAGGGCACGCTCCTGTGAGAGGCTTCCCTTTGCCAGCCGAGATGCTGAATCCGCATTTCTCAGCACCCGGGCTGCAAGGGAACTCAGCCCCCTAGAAAAGACAGATAAACCCCTGGTTTGTTATCCAAAGGTTTCATTCAAAGAGAAGTAACTGCCCTTTCTCAACTAATTCTGTTCATGTTCCATCGACATGCATTAGTTACAGCATTTCCTTACTGCTATTGTCTCAGTGCTAGGCAATAGTTATAATAAAGTTAATATAGAATAATAGCTGTCTTGAGAATTATATTAGCAGTGTTTTTACAAGTGATCCTGAGTCATCAGTGACAGCAGCTTCTCAAATTAGCAGATGGTGGCTCTACAAGAAAACATGTTTTCTTGCCTTACCCTTCAATTTATTCCCAGCCTGAGCAAAGATAACTAGGTAGTAGCATCTGTTGATGTAATATTTCCTGTTAACCTCCATCTGCCTGCCAGATCTGAGGATGTTCCAACTGGTGTGTATAAAGTACAAAAGGTATCATTAGAATGTTGATGTATCACAAACTGGAGTTGGTTTTAATTGTGCAAGATGGACACTTGGACAGCTCTAAGAGGAAGTAATAAAAAAACGTAGCAAGTAGAGAGGTGGTGCTCCGTAGCTGACTTTGCCTAGATGCTTATTTGCACGCAGGCAGTGCAAAATGGAACTTTTTGCCTTATCTGAAGCCGAGCCTTTTCTTGCATAGTGGGCTTGTATAACTGTTTCTATTGTTCCCGCAGAAAGGCTTTCAGAATGGGTCGATCCAGTTTCTCTGCCTGCAAAGACTGTGTCGTGGCGCTTGAACCTGGCTCAGTGCGACGGACTAAGCTGGGCTAGATCAGGTTTCGCTGTTTACCGTTCTGTTATAATCACAAGTCTGTAATGCACTCACTGAATAATTTTTACCCATCTTTAGTGGACAGAGGGATAAAAATAAGGCTATGAGGTTATCTTCTCTTCCAAAATCCTAAGGCGCTCTGAAGTGGCACCTGTTGCCAGCCCTGGCTCTGCCTGCCAGGGTCACACATGAGACTGTGCCCACGGGGGACAGTGGGGACCCCCACGGGGCACTCACGATTGTGGAACAGGTTCTGCCTGTCAAGGCAGGGACAAGCTTGGTTAAGACTCATTAACAAGAACTCTAGTTCTGGTGTTCCTCCAAGTGTGTCACACACACGCCAACACATACAGGATAAGCCATGGTTAATGCCAGTAAAGCTGTAATTCTTTTTCTAGTTATTCAGTTCCATTGTTAAAACTTGGCCGCAAGGCTGGAAATTCTCTTCAGGCCTGCAGCACTTGGCTGGAGCAGCCACCAGATGTCAACGTTCTGCTGCAGCTCCCTGTCCCCTGCTCCATCCTCTGGCATTGCCTCTGCTCTGAATTTCCAGACTGTTAAGGTCATGCTGGTGTGAGGAGAACTTCAGTTCCACTAAAATGACTCAATCTTAAAGGTCTTTTCCAACCTGAATGAATCTATGATTCTAAACTACTGTGAAAAGATCTTTTTGTGCTGCCAAAATCTCCAAGAGTTTCCGCGGGGTTGCTGTCCCCAGGGTGACAGTGTCCCCAGCCTGTCCCTAGGCTCACACCCACCACCTGAGGACATGCTGCCACGGAAAGGAGTCAAGGCAGGGGTATGGCAGCAGCACAGCAAGGTCCAGGGTGGCCTGAAGCCGCAGGGGCCGAGCCCGTGGCGTAGGCAGGTGGGGGTGAGAGAGCTGTGGGTGTGTGGGAGCAGCATTTCTGAGAGGTGAAGGGACAGAGGCAAGATACCCCAGGTCTGAAACAGCAGATTAGCCCCTGCAGACAATGAGTGCATGGGCTGGAGGAGCTGATGTCCATGATATGCCTGTAATCTCCCCGAGCAGCCTGCCATTAACCACAATCTAATCAGGGCCACAGCAGGTGCAACTGGACCCACATATTGTCACCAGTGACAGCAACGGATGTCTCACCAGTGGATAATGGTTAGCCATCCTGCTGCATGGAAGAAACATGCCAAGTTCACGGGAGGTGACTAGGGCAGAGCAGCTGGGATGGGGGCGTGCTGCCACCCCACCTTGCAGCCCCCAAGCAGATCCCTTCCAGCGAGATAACCACCCTGTGTCTGTTCATTTTACATGAAACAAACCAAAAGAGCCTCACCCCCTGCCCTTTTGTACAGAAGAGGGAACAGCCGCGAGAGACTGCTGTCCGCCTCGGAGAAAGCTTGTAAAACTAGGAGCGCATGCGAGCTGCTGCTGAACACTGAAACCCGCAAGGTTGGGTTAGTGCCTGGGCTGGCTGCTCCCCTGCTTCCTCCCCTCCCTCTTCCGTAGCCCTCGATCCTCCTGCATCTCCTGCCTCCCTGGAGGTGCTCAGCATGGCAGGTGTCCAGGGCAGGCTGACCTCATCCGCCCCGGCCAGGGGTCATCCAAGCAACCGATTGTACCACGCTGCTGCACACGCCGCCGTTCCTTGCGCAAGCCAGGCACGGCCTTGATCCGCGGCACTTTGCGACTGGGAAGTTACAGTCTTAGGCTGTCCCGCCTTAGGCTGCGACAGACCTGCCGACTGTTGTGTAACACAGGCATCCGTGAATTATTTTCAATGGTGAGTTCACTTGAGTTCACTACCACCATAACTGGCAACTGTGTAGAGAGGCAGTCAGTTTTTCACCATAATCTCCTGCTGTCAGTAATTCTCAAGACAAAAGTGGATGTTGCTGCAACTCTCCAGTTTACACCTGTTCTTGCCTTATCTCCTGGGCAGCTGTTAGGATAGGAGCAAGCTCAGATGTTACTAAATACTATTCCCTGGAAGACTCGCTGTAGAGGCAGCAATATTTGCAATTGGAAGGCAATGGAAATGGTGGTAATAGCACCTGTTTTCCCTAGGAAGGAATCATTTTCCCACCTCCCTGTGCCACGGGCAGTGAATTAAGCAGAGCTCACAACAGTCAGTACAGCATCTTGAGGAATTCAGGTGTCTCCTAGCCATTTGTAAAATCATTTTCTTAAAACGATCACGAGAGAAAATGATGTGTATACGAGTAAAGCTTGCCAGGGGCTTGGAGGATTATTTTTTTATTATTCACTGTTTAACATAAATATGAGCTTGACAAGAGTTTGAATATCCTGGATTTAATCCAGGGCTTCAAATCAATATATACAGAGTTTAATACTCAAATGCAAACTATACGTGCATTTCTCCTATACCTTATCAAAAGTTTTGCTCAAAGTTATTTCTGCTATTGATTTGACTCATCGCAAGGCTTGAGTGTCTGTTGCTGCTCTTGAAAGACTTTGCACACAACGTGATACACTTCTCTGCCAAGAAGCACTTGAGTTTCAGTTTGCTTTTCTCAACATCGGCCCCCTCCTGCGGGCCCCATCCCCACCACAGCCACACTTCACAGCCCTGGAGCTCCTGCATGGCCAAGACCCCCTGAGATACCTAAAACCAGGTCACAGAAGCGACCAGCCCCAGTCTGGGGGACCATTTGCTAATCACTGCATTGTTAGGGTTTTGTTCAGTAGAGGTCTTTACAGCAGCAGCGAAGGAAGTTTTCAATCCAGAAAGTCCTGTTGTTACACAAACTAAATGGAATTCGTATAATCCTGACTCATCTTCTGTAGCCTTTGGTGGTGATGAATCAGATGTCCTTCCTCCAGCAGGAGATACTAAGTATCAGCACTGAAAGTCTAAGATTGCTTGAAAGGCTCCCAGTCTGTGCCGGCTGCAAATCAGCAAGCCACCTTTATTTTTAGTGCTTCAATTGTAGGAAGAATATGACAGGCAGCTCAAAATCAGCAGCCACAGACAGGCTAAGCTGCTGCTGACATCCTCAGCCATGAGGGCAGCGTTTCCTAAGGTAAACGGGAGAAGAGTACCAGAAAGAATTGCTCTTGCTGGAAACAGTCCTATACTCAACTGAGCTTCCTCCAGCTGCGGTGTTTTCTTAATTGGCTGCTGGCGGCTCCTGCTTTAGTTCTTCTGAGCAGCTCTCACTTAGTGTTTCTATTACCTGCTTAGAGTCCAGCTCTGGATGTTTTGCATTCCCCTTTATCCTTATTTAACTGTGTGCTTATTCCGTTTTGCTGGGCAGGCTATAGAATGGCAGAGCTAGAATCTCTGCTGCTGCTGGTACAGAAAGCCTGGCTGCACTCTCCTGCTGAGGGCCAGGAACGCCCCGCTGCTGGCGACAGTGCCTGTCGCAAGGCATCGGCTCCTGGTGCCCTACTCCTCAGTGCCAGGCTGCCTGGCTGGCCCTAAGGGCACCAGCAGGAGCCCCGCCAAGCAGGCCTGTGTAAGCACGCGGAGTGTCCCGGCTTGGATTTCTCAAGCTCATTGGCACCGTGAGCTATGCAGCGTCCCCCACTTCAATAGATAGTTTTCCAACATCTGTCAAAGACCTTGCCAAAGCAAGGGAGCGTCTGTACCAGTTCTGCCTCTTCTCAGTCCACTGCTTGGGTTATCTAGTACAGTGTCTTCTCTCGTTTCCTGGTTTCTAACTTGAGGAGAAAGACTTGAGGAGACAGAGAGATGGTGTCTGCCTCTGCTCATGCAGGTGAGCCACAGCTCCCAAATGGCAGCGGTGACTGAACCAATGTGCTTCACTTCATGGCTTGACGTCAGGTAATGAAGTAGTTTGGGAGGATATATCTTCAACTATATAAAGATTTTCTAGTCTGACAAAATTGTATTAGATACGGCCTAAACCAAAGCGTAAATGTTGCAAAAATACTTCCTCTCCTTGTCCAGTTTGTTTGATTACAGCCCTGAGAGAAGGTGCATCCAGTGTCAGAAGGTGCCCTGAGGAAACTCCACCTATAGCCCCTAATGAGGCCAGCCCGTGGACTCTGACAGCGAGGGAGCCAGGGAGTGTTGTATGTGACATGACGCTTAGCAGATATTACGGTAAAAAATCATCTCCCGGCCCCGTGTTGAGGTTCAGCTCTATCCTTTCGCTCACAGGGCTGTGTAAATGCAGGTGAACATACAGCATTCAAAGAGCTGTTGATAGCACCATCTGCAAAAGGCTAATGGCTCATTCATTAAGCAGTGGGAGCCAGCACAGCCACAGTCTAATCAGATATTGTATGATGAATAATTCAGAAATAATCCTCGTATACTTGAATAAATATCAGGAGGAGGAAGGAAAAAACACCATACATATGGCATGTTAAGGGAACAAAACAGACATTTTTCAATGTCCCAGGCTGATGAGCTTTGTTAAATGGGATGTTAATCATGCAGGTGGCTCATGCTTGAAGAGAAAGCTGACTGAGGGGTTTCTGGCCCAGCATTTGAAAGGTGTTTGTAAGTGGAAAAGACCGTAATACTTGGGGGAAAATCCATTTGCCTCACATTCTGCAGTACGCATGTGGTCCTGCCGTGTAACTTGCTGGTGACACAGGTGGAACACTGAGTTTGTGAGGTGTCACCACAGAAAACCCAGGTCGAGGTCTAGCCTTCTGCACTGCTATTCTGCACTGCCGGGCAAGCCGCTTTGATCAGGCGCGTGCTGGCCCTCGTCACATCCCTTCCTGCCACGAGGACTCCATCACGCCCCTTCTTGCCACAAGGATGCCATCGCACCCGTTATTGCCACGAGGATGCCATCGTGCCCCTTCCCACCATGCTGCAGGCTCAGCCCTCGTTCAGCGGCCTCTCCCAACAGGCTGGGATCCAAGCTGCTGCTGGGAACCGCAAATTAGAGTTGAACCCAGGATTGGACAAAGGTGCACGCGGGCTTTGAAGACCAACTCTCCTGCTTGGCCACGACCATTCACACCCTGTGAGACCTCATCCCAGCTTGCCTTGCCACAAGAAGATGCACACGATGGCAGTGCTGCGTTTGCAGCCGCCTGCTCTCGGTCTGCAGCTGGCCTGGGAAAGCCCCCAACAGCACAGCAGCTTCAGCCTTGGCCTGCAGCAGAGACCTGCTGAAGTAGCTAAACCGGGCTGTCTGTCAGCAGGGCGATCACATCCCCAGCCCTTAACAGAGAGCGTCCGGAAAAGAATGTGCTTAGAAAACCAGCCCTTTAGTGTTGCTGGTGGGGTAGCTTGGGGGCCTTCTCCCATCTGCTCTGGGCAGCCGCCAGGGTGGAGGCTGTCCCCATTGCAGGGGGCTCTCCCAGGAGGTGTCATTAGTGCTGACGCGAGTTATGCCATCACAGCCTCCTCCACTCATCTTTCCAGCTGGTATTTAGGGCCCAAAAGACTGTTCATTTGGGACAGAGGAATAAAGGGTAGCCACAAAGCCTGTCTGTGGCAGTCCCTTCAAGTACAGCAGACATACTGGGAGGGCTGCTCTGTGTCTGAACAGGGGCATGGGCTCTCATTTTTATGTTGCAACATAAAACCTTGCCACAAAATTTTCACGTGGCTGGACAATTTTACAGATTAAAAGTCCTCTTGCTTCCTTGGTTAAGCAGCTCTTCATACGCTTACATATATTCTTCATTAACCTCTAAGTGGAATAAAAGTCATTTCACTACCCATCAAATCTTAAACCAACTTGTAATTCCTATTTATTAAATAACAAGGCCTCCCTCGTCAAGACCATAGCTCACACTACAAGGCTTAGGAGTTAGAATACCACTGTACACAGTCTCTGCACACATTTTCTGTTGCTGTAGTTTTGCTATTACTGACCACAATCCCATGCTTTTTTTTTTGGAGCTAATCCCAATGGAGAACACAAACTGCATTCTGCAGAATATTCTGGAAAAGGGTTACCAAGCTATGCCTCAGAAGTCCAGTAGAACCGGCACACAAATTATTTTGGTTTTTAAAAACCCTAGTCATCAGTCTACAGTTTATTTATATACTTTTGGATGACCAGTCAAGAGTCCATCCTCCATGGAGCAGCAAACCCCTCCTTGCAGCACTGGAAGTCGCTCACTTGTGGTGTCCAGCCTAGATCAGCAGTGATTTCACCACAGATCTCAAGCACTCAGCAGGAGGGACCCAGAGCCTTGCTCTCATGGCTGGTGCTGGGCTCTGGTTTCTGTCTCTCCTTGCTCTATTTGACACAGGAGTACAAGCACAGAAGCCAAGCACCATCCACCAGAATATCCTTCTAGCTGAGTATGTTGTGGGATGTAGGAAATGAAGGTTTGGGGATCACAAAGGAGCAAACCTGTCTCCCCCAAATTCCGGGAATAACCTAAGCACCAAGAAATGGGGAGAAGGTCTCTTCCGACGCTGCCGTCAGCCCTGCTGCAGAACAACCAGACCAGCACTCTAGCCCAGATGCAGACAATTCTGAGCTGTGCCATGGCATGGGCATGAGACAGGGCCAAGCACAGCCCCCAAGGGCCAGATGGTGGTTGTGAGCGTGTTTGGTGAACTGCAGATTGGATCCAGGCATCCAAAGTGAGAAGTGGGTGAATTTTAACTCCCCTGTCCACCTGTGGGTCGAGTCTTGGCCAGAAATGAGAGCTCTGGAGCCTACCAGATGGCCTGGGGCCACAGCACAACAGCATTTCCATAAGCACGTCACAGGATAAATGTAGGTTGTGATGTGCTGTTCGGCCAGAAGCTATCTTAATGGAGGAAATTTGTCCTACAGAGACTACAGGTGTGGATGCAAGTTTGTGTGTGTCTGCCATATGTGTGTCTGTTTACTAGAATGAGAGACATTTTCCATTCAAAATCATCCTAGATTTTAGTTTATACTTGACCTCAATAGTAGTTAAAATGTGTTTGAGTCTGGTTATAGATTTCTCTGTACCACAGTCCTTCATCTGACCTCATATGAGAACCCTTTCTTTTAATAAATTTCATCTTTCTAAAAGCAATCCTACAGCTTTTAGTCCAAAATATAAGAGACTTATTTTAATAACCAGGAAAGTAAATTGATTTTTTTTTCCCCCGATAGAAGTATCTAGAGAATAGTAACAGGAGCATGTGAAAAGGGGAAGTTTAGTTGTAAGCTGGTTTTTTAATGCTTAATGTTTAAATATAGTGGTTCAAGAAAAGTACCACTGCATTCTGAACAGTGATTAAAAAGTAATCTAAAAGAAGAAATGCAGGTTTCTGCTCTGCTCTTGTGACTAACATGATACAGGAAATTTTAAGGTGAAAAGCTAAAAAGGCAACTGAAGTAACAGATAAATACAGTGTTAATTCTTTGCCTTAAGTTGTAAAGCTATTAGTCTGAAAAAGAAATTTAGGATTTAAAATGCTGAACTTGTATTTCGCCCCTCATGCTTAAGCTAAGGATGTTTCACTAGCCAGGAGGGAAACTTTTTGTTATTGAGTAAAAACAACAAACAAAATTGGGAGAGGACAAAGAGGGCATCATTTATGGTGACATAAAATAATTAAATGCAACCTGACCTTATTTTTTATTGTGTCAATTCACCTGCAAAATCATCTTTGGCCCCAGCATGTTTTTAATGTGTAAAAGCTAGGTTTGTAGGTGTTCCTTTAAGCTGTAGATATTTGTATTTGATGCAGTTAAAACTGATTCCTATACAGAAAATGTGGGATGAATACGCCACGTTTTAGAGTTCTGGATTTCAAGAGCCTCTAAAATCTTTAGGAAGTTAAATAATTAAGAAGTGATTATTGCACACAAGTTCAGCATTCCCTGCAGCATCAAAGGGGAAATGCTCTGAAGTGCTGGCTGCTGAGAGGTGACAATGGGATGTACTGCAGGTCCTTCTTCGGGAAAAAGAAAAGATGGGGTTAAAGATTCACAGCTCCCAGAGAATGAAATACCTGGTATGCAAGCTGATGGCAAAGCTTGAAGATCCCTCAGCACAGGTGACAGGAGATCCCAGCTCAGAGCTGTTCTGGAGTTGACGTGGAAGGAATACACTGGTGGTTTCACATGTCCTGACTGGGACTCTCCACCACGAGGGCAGACTTCACTCCTGGCCACTGCAGAGCCAATGGAGAAAATGGAATCATTTTAGAAAACAGTAATTTCTTCCACCACTGGTTCTGAGGATTATATGGCATAGTGTCCACAGGGAGTAAGCAAGGACCTCTCTTTTGGACGCTTATCATCTGATACAGAGGAGCATCTAGTCCTAGTCTAATCTGGTTTGTCATCTCTGCGTGCTGCCAGCAGCTGTCTGCGGCCAGAGCACTTTCACTGCTGATAGCACCGGTTCTCCCAGCTCATCATCCTCTTCTGATTCACCCTCCAGCTCTTCTCCTTCCCCACCTGCAGAGAGGGGCTGTGTTACAGCACTTCTAGCTGGCTGCAACATGGTAAGGAAGCCCTTTCAGATGGAAACTTCAGGAGTGGAGATTCAGTGGCCTTGGGGAACCAAAGCTCTCCTAATTCACTGTATAAATGACATCCCTGTACAGCCCCAGCTCCTGAGATGGGATAAAGCAAGGGACTCCAGTTCCTACCTCTGGAAATGCTGGAGTTATCTAAAACCACCTGTGGCCTTCTGAGCAGCTCAGCGAAACAGCATCACCTGCAGAGGCACAATGCTCTTGAGGTGACTCAGGGACTAAATCTCACAGCTGAGGTCTAAGGTCAACGTGCTAAAAAACTGCCAAAGACTCTCAAAGCAGAAGTGACACTCTAGGGACACTTGGATTGCAACTGCCTGTTATTTTGTGTGTTTGAACAAAAAAGCCATTGGAGAAGAGCTGCCAGCCTGGCCCCACTTGTAAATCATACTTAAAATTCTCTTCACTTTACTTTTTGAAAGTCAAATACTTAGGGTGACAGACTTTTTCTGCCATGGAGACGTCAAGAACACCTGGCTGGAGGGAAAACAAGTAACTCTGTAAGGCAGCATGCACAAGGACCTTTGTGCCATGTATAAACTGTGAAATTGATTAACATTTCAGATATTAATACCAAAGTAGGAGTAGCAGCTGCTATATTCTTTATACTATTAGGCAAGCTGACCACAGAAACACAGTGCAAGAAAACAGACTGTAGTTTTCACTTTTCAGATCAAATCAGTTTACTAGTTAATTGGGAAGAAATAGGGTGTTGTAAGTATTAATATGGCCTAATTCTACAAGTCACTTGCAGGATGAGTCCTAGGCTTGTGCAAGCTGAATTTCATGGCCCTTCTTGAACAGTAGAACCAGTGCAGAGCACAAATCTCTTTATTCTTTATATAAATTACCAAATCAATGTATGGTATTCAAATTCCATAAACTTCTAAGACTCACCAATTGCCACAGTTGGCAGCAAAAGGAGTTTGTTGTTGGTGAACTGTAACGAGCCGGACTTTGTCCCTGGTGAAGCCTCATGTGCTGGGGTGCCACAGCCGGGGCATGGGCCCCTCTGATAAATACCTGTGAGCATGAGAGCTCTGTTAGTAACAGTGCAGTGGGGCTCTGTGACTGCTGCCTTACCAATGGGCTTGTAAGAGATGTTAATAAAGCACCATTATTTCAACCAGAATATGTAGTCATTGCCTATAACGCCTGTAAAAAAACAGGCTTACAGCATAAACTTGAGATGGGTGTTATACATTTAAAGCCATTAATATGATCCGATGAAGTTATTCGCATGTGAAACTTTAAGTTCTAGAAATCATGCTGCACATTTGCAAAACATGCTGTCCTGTAACAAAGGGAGGAAATTTCCTATTAAAAAGGATACCAATGGCATTAACGCCAGGTTGCTTTGCAGCAAACAAGAGCCTGTTACCAAATGCAGCTAGTGATGAGAGGTAATGGTGAAAGACACCGAACTATCTCTAGCAAGGACCTAATAATTTCATGTTCACAGAATCCCAGAATGTTAGGAAAAGGCCCTCTGAAGATGATCTGGTGCCACCCCCCTGCTCCAGCAGGGTCACCCAGAGAAGGATCACATTGTTCAGGCAGGTTTGGAATCTCTCCAGAGAAGGAGTCTCTGCAGCCTCTCTGGGCAGTCTGGGCCAGACTCTGACACCTTTCCACCAAAGTTTCTCCTCGTGTTCAGGCGGAACCTCCTGGGTTCCAGTTGGTGCCTGTTGCCCCTTGTCCTGTCTCTGGGAACCACCAACAAGGGTCTGGCCCCATCCTCTTGACACCCACCCTTTGGACACTGACAAGCTCCTTTTTTTGTGAGGTCTGATAGCAGCAACACAGGACAAAGTTCCAGGCTGTGATGTTCTAAGCATCACCAGGTGCTGGGATGGCCAACATCCCAGAGGCAGGCAGTAGGGACAGTGACCACAGTCTGGCCCACAGTGGCCCAGGTCAAAGGCTTGTTCTCGTCATGGCCCTCGCCTAGGCCTTGCTGTCACACCTGCCCTAGCAGTGCCTACAGCGTCCAGGCCCCTCAGCTTGCAGAGGGGCCGTGCTAAGGAGCCGCACTGATGAAGCCATAAAGGCTCTGAGCCTACCATGTCTCATTTCTCCCCTCCTTTGTTGACTTAGAACCGAAACACCGGCGATGGTGCCTGCGCGGCACAGCGGGGGGCGGCGGGCGTTGAGCAACCGGCCCGCCCGGGGCACCGCGAGGCCCGGTGCGCTCAGAGAGCGGGACACCCTTGCAAAACCGGGAGGGAGCGGTGGCCCTGCCGCGGGCTCTGAGGCGCAGGGCCTCTCGCGGGGCCGGGGCCGCCGGCGACGTCGTGCCTGGACTGCCCCGTCCCCGCCAGCCGGGCCGTGGGGAACACCCGGAGGAGGGCCGCGCACCAGCCCGCTGGCATCTCTCGGTCCCTTTCGCGGTGGGATTCCCTGGACTCGGCAGGCGCCGAGCGGGGAGCCCCCGCTGCCCCCCCCGCCCGAGCTCCGCGCGGCCGCGCCCAGCCCCGCCCCCGCGCCCGCCCCCCGCGTGCTCGGAGGCAGCCGCAGCCCTCCCCGCCCCCGGCACACTCCAGGGAGCCGTTTCACACGGAATCACACGGGAGCGTCTCCCCCATCTGTGCAAGCCGAGGCACCCCCACCCCCGCCTTCTCCTCAGTCCCGGCAGAGCCTCCCTGCCATTATGTTCCACCATCTCT
>JAAGNO010030866.1:3359-13791 GCA_033439905.1 Ceryle rudis
TTTGCACTAAAAAAATAGGATTCAATCTTATTTACAAAGTATCTAGAAGTTAAATATCAGGTAGCCCTGATGAATTATGTGGCTACAAAAAAACCAAAAGCACTGTACTTCAATGTGTGGTTTTCTTCACCAATGAGCAACCTACTTGTCTTCCTTGCTTAGTGCCACAGTAAAAATCTTGCACGTGGAAACTTCCCCTGAAAACATAGTCCATGTTAGTCCTTGGGTCATGGCAAAATTACAGTTAATTTAAAAGAAACCCAAACTTTTTCACTGTCTGTCCTAAACAGTTCCTTAGTGTTGCTCCGTGCTTCTATATGTATAATGCACTTTGCATTAATTATACCTACATTTAAGAAGTCTGTATGTTGCTTTGGGATGCAAGTAGATTACAGATCTTGACAAGTTTTGCTACTGAGTATTCCTCTTTAAAATGATTGCGTGTGTTTGAATATCATGCTCGTTTCGTCATTACTTCAATTTTTTGTCCATTCATTTTTTTTTTCCTGTGGGTATTTCCAATACTTTAAACATAAGAGACTATTCAATTGTTTCTACTTCCCCACTGTTCTTCTTTTGAAAGAATCTTCAGAGTTCTCTTCCTCTGTCAGCTGGTCCAAGTATCCCTACTGATGACCAGTTCAAGAGTACATGTCAGTCTGCTAGGTAGGTGGTTATGTTAAATGTGGAAGTTGTTAAGTTTCTGTGGATTTTTTTACAACTAATCATAGAATCGTCCGGGTTGGAAGGGACCTTAAAGATCATCCAGTTCCAACCCCCCTGCCATGGGCCGGGACATCTCCCACTAGAGCAGGTTGCTCAGAACCACATCCAGCCTGGCCTTAAAAACTTAAAGGGATGGGGCTTCCACAACCTCTCTGGGCAACCTGTTCCAGTGTCTCACCACCCTTGTGGTGAAGAACTTCTTCCTAGCGTCCAATCTGAATCGACCCATCTCTGGTTTTAATCCATCCCCTCTACTTCTACCACTATCTGACATCCTAAAAAGTCCCTCCCCAGCTTTCTTGTAGGCCCCCTTAAGATACCCAAAGGTCACAATAAGGTCTCTCCAGAGCCTTCTTTTCTCCAGACTGAACAACCCCAACTCTCTCAGTCTGTCCTCATAAGAGAGGTGCTCCAGACTGCTGATCATCCTCATGGCCCTTCTCTGGACACGTTCCAGCATGTCCATATCCTTCTTGTAATAGGGGCTCCAGAACTGGATGCAGTACTCCACGTGGTATCTCACAAGAGTGGAGTGGAGTGGAGGGGGAAAATCACCTCCCTTGACTTGCTGGTCACAATTCTCTTGATGCAGCCCAGGATATGATTGGCTTTCTGGGCTGCAAGTGCACCCTGACAGCTCATGTTGAGCTTCCCATCCACCAGTAACCCCAAGTTGCTTTCTTCAGGGCTGCTCTCAAGCCAGTCACTGCCCAGCCTATATCAGTGCTTGGGATTGCCCCAACCCAGATGGAGGACCTTGCACTTGTTGAACTTCATGAGGTTGGCATGAGCCCACCCCTCCAGCGTGTCAAGGTCCCTCTGGATGGCATCCCTTCCCTCCAGCATGTCAGCTGCCCCATACAGCTTGGTGTCGTCAGCAGACTTGCTGAGGGTGCACTCAATGCCACTGTCCATGTTGCCGACAAAGATGTTAAATAAGACTGGTCCCAGTACTGATCCTTGAGGGACCAGTACTATATTGTCCTAGGTACTTTTGAGGTAATGAGAAACAATTTCCTGTGTAGTTCAGAAATTACCTATTTGCAGCTTGGAATTTAGCAAGAGAGAGATAGTGGTAGACAAAACTTGCATTTGAATGACTTGCTACTTTGTTCATGGGATCTCACCAGCACAAAGCAGGATTCTCTGTCATACAAATTATTATAAATATTACACATTTGTCCCTAAGATAGAACAGGATTTCATACCTGAGTTCTTGTTCTCTCCTTTTATACGTTATTAAGGGAATGTTGTAAACAATTGAATATTATGGCGCAAAATGCAATAAAAATCTTCACAGTAAAATTTCCTCCTTTCAGATCGGTAGATTTGCCAGTGAAGCTTCCTTTAATTGCAACAGCTAATGCAAATCGTCAAGATAGCCCTTCTGGGTGTGAAATACCAAATTCTTATCAGTGTACCACTATTTTGTCAAAGAAAATGCATTCAGATCAAATCAAGTTTGCATTATCATTGCCTCCTGGTACAAATAATCAAAAGTTAATTGAAATAGAGCCAGTGGAAACAACCATTGACAAAAATATACTTTTAAAAGGTATGATCTATTTCTGTACAGATTATTTATTTTCAGAGCTACCTGAGAATCAGTTTTTCACAATTCATTATTTGTTATGTGATACAGAAGGCTTAGTAAGATTCATTAACTATGATAAACTAATAAAAATTAGAATGCTCATCCATAAGTATAGGTGTCCTGACAATTACTTGTATGTTCATTGAAATAACACAGCTGAAATGTAACAAAATTAATGTGAACAGAATAAAACTTTGATAACCAAATAATAACTGAAGTAGTTATAGAAACCCACATTTTTATTTACACCCGGGTTCAGAAGTCCAGCTTTGTTAAAATATAAAGTTAGTCCTAGTTAAGTCATTTTTTAAAGTCGAACTACAGAATGTGTGCATTCAGTTAAATTGCAAACTGCCTTCCCCTCCCCCCTCCTGCTTCTGGTCCAGCCTTCAGTAATCTGTCTTATTCTGATTACTCTGCTCTATTCTTTCTTTCCCCAATCTGCTGAATTTTTTCTCTTCACAGAAAATCAGCTCTGCACAGAAGTAACTTGCAACAGTGCCTTCTTGACACATTTCAAAAATCCACAATCTTTAAGACACTCTGAGGACCTTACAAAACAATATATTGATAGTTCATCGCCTTTCTGTGGAAATGTGACTGAAAGAAAGAAACATGCAGTCATTTTTAAGTCAAAATCTCAACCTAAGATAAAGGATTTTAATAAGAAATGTAGCTCGGATAATCTGCCTCATCAAGGTATCAACAGCAGCAGCAACATCAATGACGTGAATTTGCAGGATAGTTCAAGTGACCTGTCATGCATTATTCCTTCACCTCTCAAATTTAGCAATGAAAGCAAGATAGATTTTAAGAAGCAGCTTTTTATTGACAAGATGAAGCCTGAAGAAACTCTTTATGATGCTGATATGGAGTTGACTGCCAGCGATGCAGGTGAACTACTCACAGTTACATCGAAAGACAAAGATAAATTACACCGAAATAAAAATAGTAATGCTAATTCTGGTAAGAAATTAGCAAACTTCAGAAAAGTAAAATATTCTAAGAAGGATAAAGAGAAAATTAAAAGCAACACTTCAAATTTGTGTGCAGAACAGGATACTAGGGCTGACAATAGTGAAGTTTCAAAAACTACTGACTCACAACTTCAACTATTCCAAAGTCAGACAGAACAGCTACCTACAGGAAATTCTGTAGGGAAGCAGAATTTGCAAAATACCAACAAATATTATAAAGAACAAAACTGTACAAGTAAAGCTAAAGATACTAGGACGACACACCAGCTTAACTTAATGAGTCCAAGAAATGAGGAGACAAATAAAGGAACCGCAGAAACATCTGAAGACATGGAAAGCAAAATACACAAAGCAGACTCAAACTCATCTAATAACGAGATTCCACCAGTTTACTTTGCTGAAAATTTACCATTCCAAGATGCCACTTCTAATGTATTGCCTTTACCAGGGAACTTTCTCCCTACAAATGAGAAATGTGGCAGACCAAGAATAAACAGGAAAACTTTTCAAAACCCTTCTAAAATGAATGCAGCAAAATACTGTAGGGACAAAAATGTGCAGTATGGAGAATATATTTCAGAAAAGTCTCAGACAGATTTACACCAACATGACAGCAAGAGAGAACAAGAACAGAAGAACATTACAAAGAGAAAAGAAAACAAAAAAAGTAGTTACAGGCAAAGTGGAGAAACTAATAGTGACGGCATTCATAAAAAGAAAACTCAGGACGTAGACCAAAAGATTGCCCATTTTTCTCCAGGCAGATGGAAATGTACATTGGCAAAGGCTAGCCGGAAAACATATATAATACCTAAAGAAAATCTTAAATTGTTCTCACTTGGTAAAAATGAAGAATTAAAAAATAAGGAGGTATTGCATGCAGAGGTCGTTCATCAAAATAAAATAACTGAAACTCAGCAAATGCAAGTAGCTACAGCTACTCGGAATGATGTAGCTATGAATACACCACAAGCTAAAGAACAAGTCGATGATGATAATACATTTAAGGAAGTGGACTTCTCATCAGTGTCACATAAACCCCCTAACATTAGTAATTCTCCTGGTAATCAGGTAAAGCCGAAACAGGGGCTTTGTTCTGATATTACTGAGACCGGGCCAGAAAAAAATTATTTTAGGCATACTGATCAGGGGAGGCACACTATTTTGGATGACCCTCATGAGACAGATTCCTTTATGAGCAAGTTAAAGCCTGTGGTTCCAAAATCAACATTGGAATGTTCTAAGAATATGCCATTAAATGTAGATAGCTTTTTCCAGGAAAGACTTTCTAGTGTGGAGCTCTCAGCTCTTCATAACCACAACACTTCCATGAACTTCTCTATACTGAAAAACCCTGAAATCTGTGGGGAAAGTGATAATCATAAAGCACTGAATGCTGGAAAATCAGAACAAAAGCTGGATCATGTTTTGAAAGAGACTTACAAAAGGACCCTGACACCTTGTCGTGGTAAGTGTATGGGTGAGGAAAAAAACCAAACAGTAATTTTCGATTAGGTAGTACTTGAAATAGCGGTGAGGTGTGTTCTCTTAATACTCTCCTCTTCTTGCTTGCTTAAAGTGGATAAAACAGGAGCGGGAAAAGGTAAGACTGAAAAACACTAAAATTATTCATGTTCTATATTATATATCAGTTGTGTTATCTCTTTTTTGAACTGTGGGAACTAATATCCTTGTTAATTTTCAATATATTTCAAGATGACATTTAGTTCAGCAGATGTAAGTAGCCTACATTCTTGAGGAGCAATTACAGTAGGAGCATGTATTCATTTTTCAAAGAATGGGATGGAATTCGGAATGTTGGGAATAGAAAAGATTAAATAGCTTGAGCTTTTACACAAGGGAAGTAAGAGTGAACTACACTGTTCCCTTAATAAATGGAGAACATAGCTGGACTTAAAGATTTCATATGTATTTCTTTAGAAACACTGCAATTCAGCGAGAATTCTGATCTAAAAAGAAGTACTTCTGATCTAAATAAAAAGTAATTCTGATCTAAAAAGTACTTCAAGCAGGTTTTCTCTAAATTCTATGCATAAGCAAACTTTCAAGTAACAATCTCTTTTTTTTAAGTAAGATACATTAAGTTAGGAAAGCAATCAAGCTTTAGTGTAGCCTGGAAGATAGGTTTAGATTTTTCTATCGTACAGTGAAATTACTGTAAAGGAGCTGAAGGAATAAATGACTAACAAATCTATGCCAGAGTTTAAATACACTTTAAAATGTAGCTTTGAAGTTTCATAGCCTGAGGGGTCTATTTGGTAGACATATTTATTCTCAACAAGTTCCTGTTTACTCATGGTCTCTGAGAATGTCCCAACACCTAGACTGTTTTGTTAGCTCACATAAATAGTTTGAATCCCAAACCGTCAAGCAGATATTGCCTTGGCTTCAGTTGAATGCTAGGACACAATGGCCAAAAATATCTTCTGTTTTACATGACCACAGAATAGGAATACTGTCAGAATTAGACCATCATGCAAGGTGTTAGTCCTGGTCACTTGCAGTTGCATCTTCTCATCATTGACTTCTTTGGAAGGTAGAGAAATGATCCCATAGTTTTATTAGCTTTAATGGTAAATTAGTAAACCCTTGTGATCAGCAGTATCAAAGACTACTGACATAAAAGGCAAGCTAATCATTTGATCATCATCCATTTAAGCATAGTTCAAAAACAAGATCATTTTTCATCCTACACCCAAATCCATACCTTAAATTAAAAGAAAGCAAGGAAATGCCATCCTTTCTGATGATGCCAGCTCTTCTGATCACTACCTTGACCTGTACTTAGAAGTATACCTTGAAGGTATCCTGTAATGAAAGTCTCAATGCAGTTTGATCGATTGATTTATTTTCAATGTGGACTAAATAATAATTTCAACATTTCTCCCAGATTATCAAAATGCGTCTCCAAATTAAATATTCATTGTTTAGCCTGGTATTATGAATTGGTTTTGAAGTATTACAGAAAGCTGTTACAAACAGTACTTCTACCATGGCTGGTTACTTTTTTTATGGCATATTCCTCTTGGACATGTGCAGTGGCTCAAAATATCAGGTGTTGTAAGTAGCTTGGTAGTATACAGTTGTGAAGAGAAAGAGGCTCACTTAACCACCTTGCTATGATCGTTTATGCATATATGCCTAACGGGCAGGCATAAAGTTGGAAAATTCACTACTGGAGAACTCTTGTACAGGTTGAATCTTCAGATTACAGATGTATGCCCTCCCCCTGCATTCAAGGCCACGATCTGTGTGCAGTTTTGCTTTTTTAAATGCAATAACTCTTGCAAGTCTTAAGCAGCTAATGGAAATTACAGTGCTTACAGGGCTTTCTTAAGATGCGCCAAAAGCCATGACAGACCTCTCCAAATTTGGGTAGGTTGAAAGCTGCTGTAGTGGCATTTTCCTTCATCATCTATCCCAATTTTTGCTGAACATCTTTAAAGTAGGAGCAGTAACCAACGTAACTGAATAAAGAAATAATAATTAAAAATTATTATCATTTCAAAGTTTATCTAATTACTCAGTTATTTATTTAAATGAGGCATATAAACTACTGTATTCACAGGAAGAAAAGCTTTGCAAGATCTGACAAATGCTAGCACACAATCTCACCCTTCCTTACCTAAGTCGTCCAAAACTTTAGAAGAAAAATCAGCAAGACCTTCTAGACGAGGAATAGCCACTATTTGCTACAAAGAACCCAGTCTGATCAGGTAGGTATAAATAAATTACAGCTTTTGTTTGGGGTTTTTTTGAGTATGCAACTATCCCCAGTAAAGATTTGCTATTAAAAGCCCCAAATAAACAGGTGAACCATCTCTTTCAGAGATCTCTTTTGAAAAGATACCAGTGTTGATATAAAACATTTTGTGTCAGTGTTGCAGGATTTCCAAGTGCTTAAGTAAACCACCACCAATATTTGTCTCAAAATTTGAATGTAGCGTATAATATAACATTTTATACTAGTAGTGAACAATGGTGCGTTCTTCATGTTTATCTGATATAAACCCCTTTAGAGATGGATAATTGTAAATGTTTTACTTAAATGTAAGACTTATACCATAGTAATGTCCTTGTAATTTCATCAAGTGGCAAGATAATTTATGCACTAAAACTGTATAATTCAGTCATTTTGCTTTAACTAGCTATATCTAACGTGAGAAGCCATTTGGGTTTCAGATATATTAATCTGATAGTTACTTATTTACCTCTTTTAGCAAAATTAGTAGTGAGACTGTTAAAAGACAGACATAAATTGTGTCATTATTAAAATTTAAAAGAAGATTTTAAAGCCAAGCTTCCATTAAGAAAACTAATATATTTGCACTTAGATGAATAGATCTAAATCCCAGTGAACCTTTATGTTGATTACTTCTGAAAATATTCAAAGTTTTTTGCCACAAAGTTTGTTGTGGGTTTTTGTCTGGTTTGTTGTGGGGGTTTTGAAGTATAATATTCATTTATTATGCTGAGTTGTGTGTGTATTAGCAGTTTGTATATTCATAACAGTATCAAGATTTCCAGGTAATAGTGTTGAGAGTGAGAGGACTATAGCAACTTTATGACAAAGGTGTCAAAGGAGTATTTTGTCTTTTTCTGTCAAAACTGTGGGAAGAGAAGAAAATAAAGCAGAAAATAAAATTAAAGAAAAAAATTACAAATAGAGAAAAATAACACAATGTTCTCATACATCCCTCAAAATAATTTTGTTTACCTCTGTAAGCAAGCAATTAATTGAAACAATAAGTCTGAGGACAAATAGGAGCTAAAAGTAATGTAAAGAAATGTCTTTTCACTTTATTACTGGCTTTTCAGAAATATTTATGCTAGGTAGCTTGTAAAAGAAGTGCAAAGGGATTAGAGTTACCTTTTTCTTCAACTAATTGGAGCTAAAATGACAATATTGACACATCCTCCTCTTTTACCCCACAATAAGATTCCATATTTCTAGAGAGAGACAGTTGATGTCACTTAAAATTTTAGATTACTGACTACTCTTTATATTTTATTTTCAGATATTCTATCCTGAATGGATGCTGTTAAGATTTTATAGTATAATAATTTTGAGTTTTGTCTTACAGGAATAAGTTATAATTACTTACATGCAAATATGATAAATGAAAGCAAAAAATCCCACACATAAGGACTACTATTTTTAGTAATATTTTTGGAAACAGTAGTTATCTATGCCTTGCTCCTTCAGACATTTATTTTCTAATAATTTAATTTCTTTAATGTATCAAGCTTTTCTTGAGAGTATTTACCTTTTGGAATTGTTATTATAATTACATAATTATTATAGTTACATAGGAGCTTGGTGATATTCATATGTGTTTTCTTTTTATTTCTTTTATTTACAGCAAATTAAGGCGTGGGGATCAGTTTACAGATGCACAATTTCTGCATTCCCCAGTCAAAAGAGTAAAAAATAAAAGAAGTTTTAAAAGTAAAACAAAATTTACTTGAAGCAGACAAGAGAATTGCCTTTACAAACAATACTTCTAAAATGGGTACATTTTAAAATAGTTACATATATATGTTTAGCAGTATAAAGTTGTTATTGTTCTTTGATTAGTAAAGTTCTTCCAAAGTGGACCTTTCTGGAAAGGAGCCCCGGTATAAGAGACACTGAATACTTTACTGAGGAAGGCAAATACAGGTTAGGCTCCACTCTTGTGGTTTTGCATTTTGGGTCAGTAATTTATAATCTGTTCAAAGGGTTTGCAGCGCTTCTTTGTGAGAAAAGTTTTATGTTTTAATGAGAATTAAAAATAAATCACCTTTGGGAATATTAATGTGAGTTGCTCATACTTGCCATGAATAGAACCATCTCGGTGTTTGTTGGGACACAAGCATACCAAATTTAAATAAAATTACTGAAATAGATGGAGATAGTCCTTTTTTTTTTTTTTTTTTTGATAGTTCACTTTTGTGTTTGACAGAATCATACTGAAATTTGAATGAGGAAGTCTCATTCTGAGGAATAGTAAAGTCTGTTGTCCCTAGTATGTGCCAGAGGCAGCCAGAAAGAAAATAGCACTGCAGTAGAAACTAAATAGTAAATAGGATCCAGACAAAGCCAACACCTCGAGTTTCCAATTGAGGGAGTGCCAGTGTGATGACTAGTACAACCACATCATACCATTCAGCTGTCAGGTTTTTGTACTGCTTCCTCTCTGGATTCTCATTAATCACTTCTGCATCCCAGAATGCACTGTCAGCTGACAGCCTTCTGGTGTTATCTGAGTTGTAGATGCTGCCAGTTGCAGGCTATAGCTCAGAGCCCACACAGCTTCTACAGATTACACTGGTTAAGGTTCAGGTTCATTTTGCAACCAAGATAGCCATAGCTCATTTTTAATGAGATAGAAACGATTTAACATTTTTTGGTTATAGGAAGTAGTTCTTCACACAGTATGCAGTTACACCGAGGAATTCCTTACTACAGGCGTAGATGTTACTAGTTTACATAGGCAACTTAGTGGAAGAAAAGAAATCTGTGACTTACCAGTACAACCATTTCTGGCACAGGTTGTGTCTGAATTGCAAATTACTCTTCAAGCCTTCAGCATTCTGGAAAAGCCTTACGATGCATTTGACCAATTTTTATACTTTTCCAAGGGTATTTACTGTTGAAAATTTCAGACACCAATTCTTTGGTTAGCTAGACCTTCGGTCTGATATGGTACACCTCTTTTTAAGAGGTATAACTCATACTCTTGAATTTATAAAATATTCTTAAAAATACCATCCAAACTGTGTTCTTTGTACTTCATTGTAGCTTCTGTTGTAACCTGGGAAGTTGACGGAGAAAATAGTCCTGGAAATGGTTTCTTCACATTAAATACAAGGAGGTCATTAGGAGTAGTCACCATTGATTTGTAAAGGGGAAATCATGCTTTATTAACCTGATAGTCTTCTACAGTGAGACAACTAGCTTGGTGCGTGAGGGGAGAGCAGCAGATGTTGTCTCAACTTTGGTAAGGCTTTTGACATTATCTCTGATAATGTCCCACAGACAAGCTGACGAAGTGTGTATTAATTAAGTGCACAGTGTGGTGGGTTGAAAACTGGCTAAACCACCAGTTCCAGAAGGTTGTGATCAGCGGTA
>JAAGNO010030868.1:0-29917 GCA_033439905.1 Ceryle rudis
GCCTCGCCGGGGCGGCGGGCGCGGTGGGTCACCGCCGCTGGGGCTTGTGCTGGGGAAGTTGGCCGCGGCGGGCGGCCCTGGCCAGAGCTCTCCGTCGGCGATCGGGAGCTGCTTGGCGCGAACAAAGGCGGCGCGGCGACGGGCGGTCCCGGCCCAGCGCGGCGCGTTGCGTGCGGCGGCTCCGCGGGGTTCAGTGGCGACGGCGGGCCCGGGGCCCCCTCGTCCCCCGGCCTGACCGGGCCCGGCAGCCGTGCGCGTCGGGGCTAGTGGGTTTGCCGCGGCCGCTTTCCAGGCAGTCTGGCCTTTGAAGAGCTCTCCTGCTGCTTCGTGGCTGGAACAAAACCCGGGGTTTGAGAGGAGAAGCGGCGAGCGAATCGCTGACAGCGGCCGGGCCGGGGTCCGTCCCGTGCCGCCCCGGACGCGTTCCGAGCCTGACGAGTTCTTCGGGCTTTCTGCGCTGAAAACTGCGCATTGTAACTTTTGCTCTCGTTTATCCAGCTGATGGAAAAAGCAGCGTCCGTTTTCTGTTTCCTTACTTTGCTGAGAGCGTTCCCGGTTAGGCAGCACTGTTACCGTTTCATTACAGAAACTCTTGACAGCATTACAGGAAGTAAAAGCAACAGCAACAAAAAAACGCACTGAAAGAAAGTCAGTTGCAGTCATCAAAGTCGATTACCAAAGCTTATCTTGGTGTAAATTCTGTTGATATATCTGGATTTATCGATAAAATACGCCTTCTGCAGCTTGCATTTCGGACCTGTCCTTTACTGAGTTGTGTAGGGGAACCATAAACTGAAGTCTTCCAAACCTGCTGCTTAATTTCCTAGGGAAATTGAATGAATTTATAAAGCATCTTTGTTTTTTCCCGTTTCTTTCCTGGCTCGAAAAAAGGAAAGCTGTGAAAATAGAAATCAAACTTTGACCAATATCTTACTATTTTGTGGGTAGGGAACGAATGGGTGGAATGCAACTAAATACTTAGGTAAATAAGTAATGTGGAATGAATAGGTGTTAAGCGGTGGCTGTATATTCTGTTTCTTTTTTGTTTAATTTATTCATATATTTTATTCTGGCGACAGCCCAGTTAGTTTTCCTTTACAGAAGTACAAAACGCAACTGAGTTATGCTGCTGCTGTTAGATGTTTTTCTCATTTGACATAATGGAGTGGGCTGATTGTAACCCGAATTATTAGATCAAGGAGAGAAATTAACTCAAACCTATTGGAACATGTGTTGCATACTGTTTTCCTGTCCCCCCCAGCATGGTACGTGTTTGAAATGTCTGATGTAACAGCCCAGTGATGCAGGAGTGTGAATATTGGATTTTTTTCTGCCTTTGTTATCTGAGGAAGATGCTTCTAAAAAGGTTTTGTATTAAGGATTCTGTTTTTCCTTCCTCCTCTTGGTGCAGGCCGAGTCTGTTGAGCAGTTTCCAATCTCTGTAAGGCACGCTTCAATTTGCACTGTAGTTTATTATCTGCAATTTTTCATTTAAACTGTCAGATGGTTAGGATAGGCAATAAAAGGACTTCAGTAAGTTCGCTTTGGGTCAGACTTACTCGGTGTTGGGCAGGTGCTTGATGTCGATTTGATTCCGGGCTGGGTTAGAACTGGGGCGGTGGCGGCGGTCGGTGGTGGTGGCCTCTCTGTGGGAAGCAGTTAGGGCACAGCTGCACGCGTGCCGCTTCCTTTCCGCGCTGGTCCCTGTGGAGGCAGGGGCCTGCCGTCTTCTGCCCTGGGTGGGAATTACGTGTATGCAGCTTTTTGGATCCAGATGCCTGACCCCGTTGTGCTTGCTGCTGCTGCTGCTAATGATGCAGAGGTGGGCTCTTGCTTCTTACAGCTGAAATGGATTTATACTGCCTGCCTTGTAGTTGTATATACACTCTTGCTGTTCTGTTTCTGTCTTTCCCGTTCTCTTTGCAGTATTCCCTTTATTCTAGGACCCCGGGTGTAACTTCTCTCTTCTGGAGTACAGTTTTCCTATATGGAAACACTGGTGAACTGTCTCTGTTTTCATTTTATGTATAGACTGCTGGCTTCACAACTTCTGGTTGCTGGTCGAGTTTTGACATTTGATGGTGTAGGTGATGGGTTAATTTTAGACTGAATTTATTTAATATTTTGAATTTGTTACCTTCTTCCCTGCCCGTGTCACAGAGAGGGGAGAAGGTGGATGCTAGGGTACAAAAGGGAGTCTCTTTGCTCACTGTGATTTTTTACTGGACTTGCACCGCAGTCAAGGTTCATAATTCAACTCAAGCACTGAGGCGGGTAGAGATCTATCATCAGCAATCACGGTAGAATCTTCAGTGTGCTTTGTACTGTACAGAGATCTAATTTGAGATGCCTGTAACCCAGTGATTGCATTAATGGTGAGCTCAGTGATGCGTGGCAAGAAGATAGATATGCTTCTGTATCTTAAAATTTAACACATCTATACACTGCACTTCTAAGTTTTAGCTTTGTGGAGAAGGAAGAGCGGAGAGGACCATTGATTTCCATTTGTTTTCATCATTTAGGCCCAAAAATGCAGAGAATGTTTATTTGAAGTATTTATAATAGGTGGAACCACTCCTGTCAATAACGAGCGGTAACAGAATTACTTGGTCAGCTGAAGGTCATTCATTCCACATACACGGTGATAGTTCTGGTCCCCAAATAATGTTGCACATTCTTCCTCTGTTCTCCATTCATCTCTAAATAAGCGGTCTGCACACTGCACGGAGCAGGAGAAAACCCTTTCTCCTGCCCTGTTCCCTATCCTTTGGGACTGAATTTTCACACAGGGGAAGGTCTGTGCATGGCAAACTGTAGACACTCGCTCCCTGTATTTGCAGTTTAGACGTGGAAAGGCTAGACTGTCCGGAGTTCAGAGCAGTTGTGACCTTCCTTGACAGAATGGCCGAGGCCTGTATTCCTTCTACAGGAAAACTCTGTTCTCTGCATTCTGTATGAATTTACCGACTTGCATTCCAAAGATCAATTTTGCTTTGCAAGATAGTGCAGCAGTTGTGTTCAAAGCCTTTGTGCCTGAAGAACTGACTTCCCAGGCATATCCGAAATACTGTGAATGTCCTTTAAAACTTGTCTTTAATGCCTCAGAAGTGACAAAATATACAAAAGGAGAAAATTGTGTTGCCCCGTGCTGGAGGGAAAACAAGTAACAAGTAGGAGGCAGACGTGGCTTTTCTGAGGGAGAAGAGTAGGTATTGCTGTCTGCCAGATCTGGCACAGACCTGTTTTCCTCCGTATCTCTTCTTTGTATAACTGGACCAGAAAAGGTGACATTGGCTACTGGCAGTGTACTTTCTGTCACTTGGCTTCTGCTTTTGTGAAGCAGGATGAGTTGAAGCCTGTGACAAAGATAAACCAGTACAAACTCTTCTTTTAGCTTGCTCCGGTTTAGGCAGCTTATTTTTTGCTTTACTAGATTTAGTAAATTGAGCTTCTATTGGTCACGCAGCAGCAGTTGTAGAAATAATACATTTACTGCATCAGTCAGTTCTGCCTAGGGCCTTAATTGCTCATCTATTAGTCTGATGTCTTTTTGTCTTTTTTTTTTTTTTTTCCTTTTTCTTCAGATCTCAGCCTATTTTTTAATTTCCTTGGCTTTGGCTTGTTTCTTTCAGAGAATTGCACGAAGAGTAAAGCAACAGCATAGGCTTTGCTTTTCTAGCAATAGTTACAAGCCAACAAAGCAACATTTTAACTTTTTTAATGCGTGAACATCTGTGTATTTGTTTTGAATTCTGTCCCTGCAGATGGAGGAAAAAAGCTGTTGCTAAATAGGTGGGGTTTCTAAACTTTGCAAGTGGATTCATGACATTAAAAGTCAAGATGTGATTGTTATTTCCCTTGTATATAGCTGAGTGTAATATGCTTCTGGTTGCTTACGAGGACTGAAGGATAGTTTGAGTGGGAGAAATGATGTTAGAGGTGCTATCTGAAACAATTTTAAGTCCTCTGCAAAAACATCAAATATTGGGGCAATGTGGCCATCAAAGTATGTTAAGGAATGGTGATTTTTGCCTGAGCATCTTGTGACTGCAAATGAGTAAGTTGGAAAAAAATAGAAGACTGCTTTGAATATTAAATTGCAGCACTCACATATGTTCAGCACTTGCTAGCTCTTCCTTCATCTGTGATGCCAGTATGTCACTTCTCTGTGAACTTTAATGTTACAGAGAAATTGAAACCACACACCTTCTAACTTTCAATACAGAATTCATTCTTCAGTGTTTATGCTAGAGGTGATAAAAAAAATGCAATTGTTAAAATGTTGGACATCTTTTCATCTCTTGGCCAGGTATTGGCTTGAAATACTGAGGTTGCTTAAAATTAGTGGAGTAGAGCTGATCCTAATACTTGCCCAGATCTTGACGTGTAAGACTCTTGTGTTGGCAAGGTATTACTCTGTTGTTTTTCAGTTCAGGGAACTAAAGTAAATTCTACATAGTTGTAAAAAAAAAAAAAAGCATAACATTATTTGGGAAACAGAACTGGCACCGCTGGGGATGAATTACCTTCAGCTGACCAAATAATTCTGCCATTGTTTGTTACTGATAGTTTGTTATTGATAGTTCCTTTTTTATAGTTTTACATAGCCTACTTTTCTTTTTTGTGGGAAAGCATATACTGATATTGCTGCTGTCTTTGATTTGCGTGAGAATTTCTTATTCTTCCTAGCCCTCGTCTGAGTTCTAGAATCTAAACCATGAATGAGTAAATAAAAAATATTGATACCCCGAAAATTTCCTTTTGACATTTATACTTGCATTTCTTCAAATATATGCTATTATTTTTCATCCTATAATAAAAGTCTTTCGTATATATATATATATATATGGCAAAAGTGCAACATCTATTACAGACTTGTGGAAGAAACAGTTTACAAATGGTGTTCATGGTTATTTCCTCTCCGGAGATAGTAATACTGAGTGCTGTTCATGTACCTACACAAGCGATACCTGAACAGTGTGTGTCAGTGAACTATTGTAGCTGTCCGTGATATTTGTCTCCAGCCTGACTTTTGGTTTTAATTTTTCTTTAAAGTTTGCTCATATTAGAGGTCACAGTAGGAAGTGAGGTGAAATGGAGACCTTGGACTCCTTCCATTCATTTGCTTAGTGACCTTAAGACCTCATTTTTTATGCTTATGTTGAGAATGTGCTGCAATAGAAGTAACTCTTAATGAGTTAAAATGATGTAGACTTCATATGTTTGTTTAAGAACCTTCGGAAAGGTTTGTAAATGTTACTAGAGCTGAAAGCTCTACAGATTGTTACATTAGTGCAAAACATTTGGAGACAGTAGAATATCATCCCCAGCCAGTTTCTATTCTCAGTTAGGGGTTTTTTTTTGAGTTTGCTGGTAGTTACATTGCATTTTGATTTACTTTGTTTTCATTCTTCTGTCTCTGATGTGAAATGATAACCTGGCAAACAATCATGGCTTTTTTAAGCTTAGTTTCAAGACTAACTGAAGTGTACTGTGTACGGGTCAATTTACTGAGTTTTTTTTTTAACTAAAAATTCCTACAAAAAGTAATTTTCTTCACAAAAAATAGCTATTTCCTCAAGGCTTTTGCCTTTTTCGCAGTTCCAGTATTTTCATAACATAACTTCGTTTTACCGCTCATTTTAGTAAAACAGGTTGTGTTCTTATATTGCAGCTAGTCACAGCTATGTATGCAGCTGTGAAACCACACTTCAGGCAGCTTTATCTTGAAGCTTATATGCATCATTTTAACCTAACTTGAGTATTTGTAAATTCAGTAAATGAAAGACATGAACTAAAAAAAGGTCACTGGTTCAAACAAATTAAATGGAAACGTCAAGCTGATGATGTGGAATTACGCTGAAGTAGCTCAGTTTTTCAAACAGTCAGTAATCTCCACTACTGGTGAAGTTCCCAAGATTTTCACCGTGGTGAGCTGGTAGATGCTATTAAAGCAGTAGCGTTTAGCTTCTAATTACATCTTAGCAGATGAGTGATGATGATGAGAGGCTAGAATTAGACTTAATGGTAGTTTTCTCATCAGTTTGTGTTTATTTATTTATATTTGTTGCTGTTACTATATTACCAATAAATATCTTGAGTTCATTTCTGCTTCGACTAATAAACAAACCAAGTACAAAGCTATTAAAAGGCAACAATATGGAACCTTAGGTTTGTTTAGCAATAATGTATGCAAGCCGTGCTTGTAATCTGGTTTAGTTTCACTAACATGACTCTGCGTTATCTAGAGTAAATAAGTGGAAAAGCAGAGATAAAGTAGAAATTGGAAGAAGGGTTTTTTGTAGAAGTGTTGTGTAACGGCACTAACAGAGGGGCTGTTGGTTCTGACCTGGGGCTTCTACCTTTATCACTGTGGGAACTTCAGTGTTTGTCTGAAGTTTCTTCAGAGTGGGTTCCCTGAAGTGGTGGTGCAGTATCATCTTTGTTTGATGGACTTAGTGTTGATACGAGATTGGATTTTTCTGGTCCGAGTGCAAACTGCTATGTATTAACAGGCATTTCTCTTTCTTCCTTTTTGAGGAGTGGCATATCCGAAAAGTGGATGTTCAGGATAACATGTCCAATGTGTCAGAAGAGAGAAGCACTAGACAGCAGGACATTAAGAAAGGACTCCAGTTTATAGAGTATGAATTTGTGGTTTTATTCTTGTATTCTTTGTACGTATGGATCGCTCTGGGAAAGTCCTTTCAATAGAGCACCAGCAGCGGAAGGAGGAGGATGTGTGTCTCTCCTCGGGATATTTGGTAACACTAATATGGAAATGGGGAGCAGTCTTACAAAAAGACAGAACCCTTCTTTGTTCCCAAACAAAGCAGGTTGAAGGTGGGAGGGTGTTCCTTTTCTGCCCTGGATAAAAATTAGCACTGAATTTTTTTTCACAAGTAGACCATGTTGATAGCCAGAAAATCCACCTTATACTTATGAACAGCTACACCTAAGACTAAGTTGCTGCTGAAAGGGTTTGGTTTCTTCACCACTGCTTGCACGTTTCAGCTTTCTGGAGCTAAAATTTAACCTAATGAAAAATCATCTTAGGAGTTAATTTTCATTTGAATCAATGCCAGTTTCGTTTTTAGAAAGTCCTCGCTAGCTTAAAATCATTGTGAAATAAGTCATTATTAAAAAAAAAAAAAAAAGAAATAAAAAGAAAACTACCCTTTTAAAAATTATTTAGAAACAGATTCTGAGATAGCCCACATGGGAAGGGAAAGGGATCTTGTTCATCTTCACGCAGTCGGAAGTAAATAGGTCTGTTCCGTGCTAGAGAAGAAACTTTGTTGTGTGTTGTACAAAAGAACTCTTAAAATTCCCTTGTCATCAGTATGACTTAATTAAAATTGACATGTTCATTTGACAGATACTTTGTCATTTCATAATACCTGGAAGAAGATTGCAGCGCTTCTCCTGTGTAATCTGTTTCTGCACAGTGGGGGAGGGGAAGGAAATGGCTTTTAAACAAACAACACTGAAGTTTTAAACTCAAAGCGTTCAAAACCTTCCTGCATTTTAAACAGCTGAGTTCAGTCTGGCTATGTGTCTTCAGATGAAAATGAGTCATTAGAAATAAGAAAACACAATTGTTTAAAGAAAGCTAATCTACAGCACTCCCCCTTTTTCAGTACAGGCAATAGACAGTATTTAGAGGTTTGCCTGTTGCAGCAAGTGAGGCTGCTTTTGCTAAGGACCGCTATCTCCAATGTCATTGTCTTCTAAGCAGCAAATATAAATAAATTTTGTAATTTTTTTTCTAGATCTACTTTGCCCTACCCAGGGACCCAAGAACAATATGAGGTAATGAAATGACTTTTGCATTTCTGACTTTTCACATGAACCTATCTTACTAGATTTTTTCTCGTTTTAATCATATCTCAGTAATGGTACAGTGCGAATAGGAATTTATAATTTCCAGTATGTTGGAACTGGAGAAGTATTTAGGTTGCGAAACAAGCATCTGATAGTTGGATGCCTGGAGTTCACTCATACAGCAGTTCAGATGAACTCCTTCTCTGCCGGCGTTAGGGAGGAATTTGTGGTGTTCGTTGGATGAAACAATGTGCTATCCTGAGTAAAGTTTAGGGTAGCAGCGAAAGTGTGATAAAAGGACCTCAGTCATAAACGTTCAGAACAGTTGTTGCTTCTGTACGTGTTATTTTGCATACCTTTTTACTTATATTTTCAGACTGGTATTTTTAGCATTTTTATCTAACGGTAGGTAGTTTAATTAGATTTTACAACATATTAGATAAAATGTAATTGTTCACATTTTAGATGGGGGAAAAAAAAGTCTTTTGCTCTGCAAAAGCAGCCTTTGTGTACTACGGGTTTGCCAGTTGCCATGGCTGCTGCTTGGTAACAGAATGTATGAAATATATATATAATTATCTTTTTAAAGTTACTTATACCGAGCAATTCTTTTATCAGCCTCTCTTTTACTCGCCTATATTGTGGTGTGAATATTAGAGATTGTTATGGAAAAATGTCAGAAGAAAAAGACTAATACAGACAAAAGTTTTGTATTTCATTTTGATTCTGAAGTTAGAAGTATAAATGTACTATGTTAAAGTGCATTTGGAAATGCAGAAGATAAACAACAGATCTGTTGTTGATGAGTGTTTCTTTTATTTGTTCCAGTTATTTATACGAGAGCTTGTTAAAAATCTTTTTAACGAAGGGAATGATATGTATCGAGAAGGTGATTGGAGAGGGTCACTGAGTCACTATACGGAAGCTATAAACATAGCTGATTATGCTAATTCTGAAGAAATCCATGTTTCTGATGATATTTTAGAGAAGCTGCACGTGAACAGGATAGCATGTTTTTCAAATATGGTAAGCTTCTGTTTAAATGGTGTGATTTCTCAAGAAAAATGTGTTAACAGAGCATGAAGACACAAAAAAATTCCTAGTGAGTGAAAAGCTCTTGGTTTTGGTTTCAGAACTGACATGTTTCAAACCATCTTTTTGGCATATTCTTTAGTATCTTCTTTTTACAAGTATAATCACCGAGATCTTTTTAGTTACTAATACTATACTGTTAACCTAGAAGAGACATACTAGGCTTGGAAGTTGATGGAACAGTGTTTTTCTCCTTTTATACTGCTGATTGCACCTGAGTTGTCATCTTTGTCCGTGGAATAAGATTGCTTTTGTGAAAGAGCTAAACTGTCTTCATAACTGTTACTGGATTTTGCGTGAATGATGGCCCTGCTTGTTTTAGCTGCGTAAGTTAGTGATTAGCAAAACTCATACATGCAGTATGCAGTGGCCTTGGTGAATGTTTTACAGTGTTTCAACACCTGAATTGAATACAGTTTAAATTTTCTGTTACAGTGATGATATTTTTGATTAGTGCCTTTTTTTTTTTTCTTTTTTTTCTCCGCATAGGGATTGCATGAAAAAGTTCTAGAAGATTGTGAGATAGCATTAAGATTGAATGAAAACAATTTCAGAGCACTCTATCGGAAAGCAAAAGCTCTGAATGAACTGGGAAGGTATAAGAAGGCTTATGATGCTGTAGCAAAATGTTCTCTTGCTGTGCCACAGGTAGGCAAATTATATATTGATGATTATTTTTAAAGGTTTAATACAGAAAACAAATACTTGCAGCAAGATAATTGAAGGGGGTTTGTATTTTTTTAATGCAGTAATACTTTTTTCTTCCTCTAAGAATTATTTCTGTTGTGGAAATGAAGGCTGATAGCAGAGATTACAATCCCCAGGATCAGTTTGTTGTGTTAACTTTCAGCAAAAGAAATAGTCACTTTTCAGTGGGGGTCAGGTGCCATAAATGTTTGTAACAAACACAAGAACCACCGAATTAATTGTTTAGAATTCTCTACACTCAGAAGTAATACTCATGACAAAGAAAAGCTACTCATGAAGTACAGTATTGATTCTCTTGATAACAGTATTTTAGCTTTCCAGGCGTTTAGTAACATTCTTATCTGCACACCGTCCTCCACCTGAATCGCTGTGTACTTCTAACCCTAGGCTGTATCTGTATTAGCAGGTGGTGTGTTGTATAATAGGAGAGGGTCTGTAGACTGAAATCCTGGTTCTGAGGATCTGATTTCCACAGTTGGTTGTCATTTTTTGTGGGTTTTTTTTTTTTTTTTTTTTTTTTTTTTTTTTTTTGTTGGTTTTTTGTGGGGGGGGGTTGTTGTTTTTTTTTTAAGAGTTGAGAGTGTGTCAAGAGCACTCCAGCAGCACTTTCAGGTTAGCAGGTTAGTTTCCTCCAAAATGGATCTAATTTGGCTTTCTGAGACCCTTCATGATGCCAGCTAAAATGCAGTGAATGACTTCAGAAATGCATTACTGAATTGAACAGAAATACTGGTGAAAACTTTACATCTTTGCTCAAAATAGACTGATAACAGGACAGAATGCCATGTTGCATTTTTTCTTGCCTTTTTACGTCAAAATTCCAGTGAAATGGCTAGAAAAACTGCTGTGTGTAGGCTTACCTCTTGATAATCGAGAAGGCTTCAGTTGCACTACCAAAGGCAAGAAGTTTAATAGAATGTGTGACTTTGGACTTTGGATCCTCCCTTTGCACCTCCAGATCTGAATGTTTTCACTTAAGGTTTATATGCATTCCCACAGTTTTGGTAAGTAGCTTTTTCTGTCTGTAGGATTAAAAAAAAAGAACCCTAGATTTTAAAAATAATTTAAATGGATAATTAATCATAACTACAGCACTCAATGAAATATGACCAGTTTTTTAACTTAACTGTTATAGTGGTATGTTCCAACTGCTGCCGAAATCTGGAGTTCTCATTAAATATTCAGCAGTGTTATGTGGTAACTGACATTATGGTAATCAGAAATGTGGCCTTCAATTTGTGTAAAAACTAAATAACAAAAAAAGTCCATCCCCTGGAAGAAAAAACACTCCCCCCCCAAATAAATAAATAATACCCACCCACAAAAAAACCCCACCTCTTCAAACTTCTATGGTTTTGGAAAAATCTTCACATGATTTTAAATTCAAATAAATGGAAGAAGATACTGTCTGCTTTCTGGCTTTCTAAAAATCCCTACTATTGGAGTAGTTTTGCTTGAGGGTAGTTGTATTTGCATCTTGCAAACTGATTTCAGTTTTGGGCCCCTCACTCCAAGAAGGACATTGAGGTGCTGGAGTGTGTCCAGAGAAGGGCAATAAAGCTCGTGAATGGTCTAGAGCACAAGTCTTGTGAGGAGTAGCTGAGGGAGAGGTTTAGGTTGGAGCTGAGGAACAGTTTCTTCACAGAAAGAGTTGTAAAGCCCTGGCCTAGGCTGCTCAGGGCAGGGGTGAAGCCCCATCCTTGGAGGGGGTTAAAAGCTGTGGAGATGTGGCACTGAGGGGAGTGGTTTAATGGTGACCTGGCAATGCTGGGTTAATGGTTGGACTTGATGATCTCAGAATCACTTGGGTTGGAAGAGATCTTTATGATTCTATGATTTTTTTCAGTGGTGGCTTGCAGTATATTTGTTAAAACATAAAAATCATTATGAGACCTCCTGCATGTAGGGATCTTGCAGAACATAGACTGAATTGTAAACAGAAGTCTTGACTAGATGAGAACACGTGTAAATTATGAAATTTTATTTATGTCTTTCAGGATGAAAGTGTGATTAAGCTTACCCAAGAGCTAGCTCAAAAACTGGGGTTAAAAATAAGGAAAGCATATGTAAGAGCAAAGGTAAAATCTTCCTTTAACATTTTACACTGAGGTTTCCTTCTCTTGATATCAACTTTGTATTTAATGAAGGTATCTTTTCATTGCAGCCACCCTCCTCAAATTCAGTTTCTAGTGATGTATCAAGTCAGGTAAGATTTTACATTCTCCAGGTAGAAGCCAACTTTAAACTACAGGCAATAATTGTTTCATAATTTCACAGTGATGAAGTGAAAGTGGTGTGATTGACATTTTATATAAGATGCTGTTATTTTGGACTTCAGGGTTCTGTTGATCTTTGTGTTGTGTATTTATGGCAGACTAGAACATAAGATTATAATTTAATTTATGTTTGTAGAATAAATGTTAGTGAAAACATCCAAAATGGTGTGATGATTATATTTACTTTTAATGTCTTGAGGCAAGGGCATAGGTAATGTGCTCATTTATTTAATTCCTTTTATTTTGTTGCGAAAGTGAAGTGTGCTGGGATAAAATCCCTTCTATTTTAGACGTTTGTCCAACTTTGACCTTCGCTAGCAGCTGAACTTGCGTTTCTCTTGCTATTTGTGGTGGGTCTGAATAGCAGTAGTGAGGAAGAGTTCATCTTTATCTTAAGACTGTTTTCATGGGCACGTAGACAATTTAGCTGCAAATGAAGGAGGAAATGTAGGAACAGCTCATTTATCATGCTGTTCAGGCTCTGGTATTCCTTGAAGTACCACCCTCACTTTTGTAGGTTCATTGCAGATTTGTAGTGATACCGTGAGTGGATTTCAGTCTGCAAATGGATGCTTTATCTAAAAAACTATTCCATAAATTTCAAATTTTATAAAACCTAAATGTGAGGACTTAAATTCTTAGTCTGTAAATATGTATTTGGAAAATTCTAATGACTCTTGTGCAAAATGCTGAGAGCTTGTGGTTTGTTTTTTTTTTTCTTTTCATTTACAGAATTCTTCTTCTGTAGAAGATATTGAGTTAGGTGAGTCTTGCTGCGTTACAGTATTGATGCTAGGAAGCTAGATGTGCCATGCATACCTCATCGTATTTGTTACGAAATTTCTTAAGAAAGATCATCTTTTCATTTGAAAGATAAGTGGTAAAAAGTCTGATCCGTTTATCTCTAAAACTATGTATGTAAGTGGCCGAGCAAATTTCCTTTCAATCTTCTCGGCTTGATATGATTGTAACTGCTCCTACGGTGATCATCTCATACTGTTCTCTAACTTGGAAACATAGGGAGGGGAGAATACTTTGACGTGAAGTATCAGGTATTGCTGGCATAAAGTATCAGGTTTGTAACTTTTCCCATCTCTCTTAGTTTGAGTAATGCATAAACACTGAGATACAGGTACAGATAAATTGGAAGTTGGTGGAAGCTGAAAACGTTTGATGTGGTTTTGCTTAAATATTCTTCATGTTTTTCCACTCCCTCACACCCCACGTTGTCAGGGTGAAAGTTATGCAAGACATTTTTACATCTTTGAACAAAAGTTCCAGTCATTCCCATCTTATCTATTTCAGACTTACGTGACCAGAAGCAAGAGGTGGTTTCTGCTGCTTCTTCATCCAGCTTTGTTTCTGAAGTGTCTAAAGTGGCATCAATACCTGTACCATCTTTATCTTCTGTTATGCCTCTTCAAGTGGAAAAGGTTTCTTTGCCTTCTGCAGTGTTGGCAAATGGAGGGAATGTTTCTTTCTCTGTGACAGAAGCGTGTTTAGATTGTGGTGATGGAGATATAATTATTGGGGAAGAACTTGATGAATTACTTGATTCTGTGCCTGATCCAGATGAAAGTGTAATGGTAAGACATGTTTGTTTGTTTTCTTTCTCAAAAGACTGTCCTTATGAGTGGGATCTTGTATTTTTAACCAGTTGAGCTAGTAGTGGAATGCGAGTTACCTTTTCTAGTTACATTGAGCTGTGTTTGTGCATAGCTGATTGATTTCTCTCAGGTGCAGGTTCTTGCAGATGTGACAGTAAAGACGTCAGGGGAGCTCCAGGGACAATTACACTGGGTTTGTGTGTGGGAAAACCCAAGTAGGCTTACAGGGGGAGGGTTAGTACTTCAGAAATACTGCTGTGCTACCACCAATGCTCCCATGGTGAGAGGGATACTATTCCCAGGAAGCACTATGAAAAGTGTAGACATTTGAAGTCTGGGCTGGTGTGGTTGGTTTTTTTGGGGTTGTTCATGGGTCTACCGTGTGCAAATAAACACTCTCAAACCTGAGAGTGTGTTGCAGTGCTGACCCTGCAGCTGTAGATACTGAAATGAAACATAGGCTAATGGCTTTGCAGGACAGTAGTGCTTGTGCCGCCATCGTGTAGTGCTCTCAGTGGTATCTCTGCAATCAGAGCTTTGTCCAGATTCACCTCCTGGAAAGCCAGAGATAATTAGACCATCATGAGTCTAAATTTACATATTTTTTTTAGAAGAGATAATTAGAGAAATTTAGGCATGTGAAGAGTAGTTCTTATACTGTCCTTCCAGAGCTAGAGCAGACAGAAGTATGCAGAGTTCCTCAACTAGTGGTAGAGCTCTGACTGATGAGCAGAGATGGCTGAACTTACTAGCAAGGTTCCTGAGTTTCTGCCGTGGCCCTGCCGTTCATTTGGAGCCCTCAGTTTTGCAATGGTAAATAAGGCTGTGGCACATTTAACTCTTCAGTTATTTGTGATATTAATTTCTCAGTCAGCTATGGATGCAGCTGTAAATCCTTAAATCAGAAATGCTTGGGGGTTTTATTTTCTGTTTTAGGCACTTATTTTATAAATATAGAATGTAATTATTTTTAAGAGATCCTAGGAAGTCTGTCGGTAGTGAAAAGCCAGGACAAAATGTGATCTTCTTAGACTGCAGTCTCGTGTAGTGTAGAATCTTGAGCGAGTTGTGGGCTTACGACTTGGGGAACAGAGGGAGTTTCATGTTGGCCAAACTCTGTGGAGACACATTTGGTGAACCTCCAGAAGAGAGGGAGCTTTCTGGGATGACAGGGAGAAGGGAGGGAAACTCCTCAGCTTGGTATCTCCTTAACAGAGCTGTACAGTAGGGTATGTTCTATTCCATGAGGGAGACAAGGCGTCCTAGCCTTTGCAGAACATGGTATCATTTGATTGTAACTGAGGATTTATTTCAGCGCCAGCTCTTTACTGCAGTATGAATTATGTTCTCTTTATTCAGAAAGAAGTTGTGCTGATTTCTGACTCTTCCCTGGTGTCTTATGTTTTCAACATAATTTGGAAGTTCAGCTCTGATATGATTCATAAAAAAACCCAACTGCATTTATTAATAAGTTGTTAAGCTAACTGAACTATTAAAGTGGTAGATTGATGCACAATTCCTTGCGTTATGGTGTTGTTTAGGGTCTGATTACTGTCGTTCTCTGAGTGTACTGTGGCTCTGTACGGTCCTGTGGTATTGTAGTGTCCCTTTTATTGTTGTTTTTCAGTAGGTTTATAAAAACTTTACTAAATTACTACTACAGATCGTGTTCTTGAGAGGTTTTTTTGCTGTGTTTGAACATTCTTTTTCAATTTATTTTTTTCCAGCAAACTACAGGAGCCAGAGGACCTATTCCTGCAGGAAGTGTAGCTCCTAGTGTACCTTTCTCTGCCTCTTTGCTGGGGACACTGCCAGTCAGTGCAGGATTTGTTCCTTCACCTTCTCTTTCAGAAATATTTTCACAGCCTTTGACTTCTTCACTGGAAAATTTTTGTTCACCATTAAGCACCTTTTCAATCAGTGACCCAAAAAGAGGTAAGAAATGAGTCTTAGTATTTAAGCTTTTATCGGGGGAGACAGTTGTGCCTGAGCCAACTGGCTTCTCTTTTTAACAAATGAGTTTTCACAACTGCAGTAGTGTTTAACACTTACATAATGTTTGATCTGTGCTCACAGTTTTCAGAGAGTATCGATAGTCAGTGTTGGCTGTACACAAGAATTACCGTTTACTTGGAGTCTGCATAAGTGTGATCCAGGCTCCCTCTCTTTGTTTTTTTCTGCATTTTTTTGTTAGTTAAAAAAGGTGTCCCTACAGGTTAAACCATTTCTGCCGATTTGGCAATAAACAAGAATTCTAAAAGGCTAATACAACTGCGTCATCTGTTAAGATACAAGTATTACATGTTTGGTTCAAACTCTAGGTGGTATAATTATGTAGTGAAATCAGGTATGTGAAATAACAAGATATGTAAATAGTCAGTGAACTAGAAAAGATAAAGTTTTGTCTTTAATTACCGGTGCCAGAGGAGCATGCTTTCTTTAGATCTAAGGTAAATTTACAAAGTAAAATTAAAATAGAAGAATTCTCTTAACCCTCTTTCATGTCCTCATTTTTGATAGTCAGGTATTGTTTATCTAGCTACCCTTTTTGGACTGCACGAGTGTCTTCATGGTGTTTCAGCATGTGCTTGTGAAGCTGCCACTGCTGCTGTTAATCAGATGGTTATACTGAGCAGGATTACCCTGCAGTTCTTCATCTCAGATGTTTACAGGGGGCTTTTACATAACTGGAAAAAAATAAGGATAGCAAACAAAAAAAAAAACCTATGGTGTTTGTCAGAAAATGAAACATTTCATACTTCTGCTTCTCACAAACGGTAAATAATTGTTTTGCACAGGATGTTTTGGTGAACTGAAATAATTAAAGCTTCTTTTTATTCCTTCAGACCTTTCAAGTTCAGCTTCTAGAGATGGAACGCCAACACTTAGCAGCAGTAATTCCCCATTGCTCGTAGGTATTTTTCATGTTTGTTTCACATCAGTTCAAACATTAACAACTTGAAGGCTTAACAGAGATCTTAAATTTTACAGTAGAAGCTTCTATGTTTAAGATACGACACTTTTATCATTAAAATATGATTCTGGCTTGGAAAGCAGTTGTACAGTAGCTCACAGCAACAGTAACTGAATGCGAGAAAAAAATGACAAAGATTGTTTTATATATGCAAAATTTGGCTACTGTCATAGCCACTTTTCCATTCTGGGGAACTTGCTGCAAAATACTCTGGAAATGTAAAATAACCAACCCGAGAGACGGAAAGTCTGTTACAATCTGAGAGTCCGGTATTAGGAATCCTGGAGAACTGTCCCAGTAAAGGAAGATAGCAGAGATAGCCTTGGGTCTGAGAATCTGACCAGTCTCCGTGTTCTAGCGATGCTGTATATTTCCAGTGATGCTGCTGGGTATTGATTATGTGGGGAAGGGTAGGGGTAGCACGAAGGATTGCATCCTCCTGAGCCAGGATGGAGTAACGATGAGCCTGGCAAGTGCTGTTTCTTTTGCATCTTGTTGTACGGTGAGTCTGTGCCGTGTATATGGCTTTTGTAAAGTCTCCAGGTCCCCTTCTTAGGCGTGGTTAAGTTTGTATTATGATTTTTTTGGTGTATGATCTTTCTTATGCTTTGAAGAATAATTTCAGTAGGTTAAATTTTAATTGCATATAAATGAATTTATATAGATGGAGTGAAATATGCTTTCTTCCAACAGATAAATGGCCCTAGTAGTTTGTTTGGGTCTGAAAATTACATGGGAATTGCAGGCCAAACCAGAAATGACTTTTCAAACGTTTTCAGCAGTGCAGCTGCTAATATACCCGTATCTTCCGCACTTGCGGGAAGAAACCCTTTAGAAGGCACACATGACCTCAGACAGGCCTGCCAGTTATGTTTTATCAAAAAAGGTAAGGGGCTTTTGGACTCAGTGGGGTTGATATTTTAAAAAAAAAAAATGAAAAGCGTATTTTTAAAGTTTTAGCATTCGTAAGTTAAAATACTGTTGACTTCTAAACAGTATTAGTCCTGACTTGTTCTTTGCAGATGTAATACAGTCTTATGATTAAGGAACTGGTAAAATGTTTCAACAACTATTTTATCTTCTTTCTTCTTGTCCTAATAGCTTCTCGGTTCCTAAAACCACCACAAATCGTCACATGCTTTCCCCAACCTGCAGGTGTGCTATGTAAGGTTGTTCACATTCTGTATTTACTTTCCTCCCAGCCCCCAGGGTACTGTGAAGAGTGACACCTTTGCTCAAGACTTAAAAAAAAAAAAAAAAAAAACAAACTTGCAATGCTCTCTCTGATTGGCCATGGGGAATTGAGTCGCAGTTCAAAGTACCTGGTAACCTTCACGTCCCATCTCTTTTATTGTTCTTTCCAACTAATTCTGAATCGTAATCCTGAGGCTTCCAAAGCTTAGTAATAATTAACTCCACTGTATTGACTTAAAGGATCTTAATCAGTATTGGGCTTTAATATAACTAATCTTTTAGGTCTGAGCTGTTGCTGTTAAACAGAGGCATATTCTAGAGGCAATAGCTTTTGTTAAGACTAATCTTAAAAATAAGCATTGTGTTTCAAGTGCTAGGTGTCATTATATCGATGTACTAATAAAGAATGGTATCGAGACATTCAGGGGAATGACTTGTAGTTTTAGAACTATTATATGAGTTTAAAATTATTTTTACAAGAAAAATCCATGAAGTGATGTTTGAAAAAGTGATGTTTGAAAAACCAGAGAACACGTTCCGTTAAAAGCAAGAGCTATAAAATATTGGTGAAAGTCCTTACCATGTTCCTAGCTTCACTTTCTGTATCAAAGCATCTGTTTCTTCTGTTGCTTTGCATCTCTATCAGAACCTTTAAGTGTCTCCTGCTGGTGCTACCTACTTTTGAAATTGTAGTGTTCCATCAGCTTCTTGTCCAGGGAAAGTGGGTTGTTCTTGTTTCCATAGACCCTTAAATGGTGAAATTCATTGAGCGTTGCTCGTCTTCAGACTTGCCTTCTGATTTCTTCATTTTGGGGGAATCTCCACTTTAGTATCGTCCTAAAGACATAGTTTAAAGCAAAGCATATTTTTGCTTCCAAAATCACAAAGTTCTGGGATTGGCATCTGTATTTTTGGCACACGTGTACTTCTTAGTGTGTTTTGTCTCTGAACACAGCAACTTGTAATGCAATAAAAGCTGAAGGTTGAGAGTGCCATTTACTGATCCTTGGAACCTATCTGCATTGACTTATTACAAATAAGCAATTTAAGTTTTAAATTAGCGTTATGAAAATGTATACTTTGGAATTAGAAAAAATGCAGCAATTTGTTGCTCTCCCAAAGTAATCTTAAGGTTGTAACGCAGCATCCCTCCCAACATAACGCATGGGGGGCTTTTCTTGCTGAGACTGGTCCTTTTGTAAGTATTTAGGTTTTTTTATTCTGCTTGACATGGCTGTTAATGACTTTTGGTTCTTCAGAGTTACTGGTGCAAGTAGGAATTCTATACAGTGTGTTCGTGTACTTTGCTTCTGAGCTTATGTGCCAGTCTGTGTGTGGAAGTGTTAAAAGCACGATGTGATTCATGCAAATACAAGCGATTTTCTGTCATTGTTTCAGGTCCTAAATTATTGGATTACGCTTACCATCCCAGTTTAGAGCATAAATGTAAGAAGGATATTCTAATTGGCAGAATAAAAAACTCTGAAGATAAATCATGGAAAAAAATACGTCCAAGACCAACAAAGACACAGTATGTGGGACCATATTATATATGTAAAGGTACGTGTCATAGATAGTAAAATGTGAATGCCTCTATTCACAGTAATGTAGTCTAGTTTTTCCACAGTGAAGTACAGAAGGAGTTTTATTGCTCATGGGAGGTGGAGAAGGAAGTTCACTGGGTTGTTTATATTTTCAAAGGCTGTAAGGAGAGCTGTATTTTGACAGTTAGTGAATTTTGACAATTAGGAGAACGTGTACTTCTGTTCTTCGTCTTGAATAACTTTACTCCCCAGCGCTGGGCTATTGCTATTGAAAACAACAACAATAAAGCATTCTTGTGAAGACTTTTGCAGTATGAACCTGTACTTGACGACGTGAGCAAGATCACGCATAGGGAGGGTATTCTGGGCTCTCGGCATCGTTGCCTTAGACTGGAAAGGGATATTGATGGAGGCGTACATCAGCCTTTCCTGGAGTTTTACATTTTCAGCAAGTCATTCAGCATAAGGTTTTGCTTCTGCCTGCTAGACTTCAGTGACCCGTTTACAACAGATTTAGCTTCCATATTAAAAAAACCTGAGATGGTGGAAGTTTTAAGGTGAGTTTCTAAAAAAGCTTTGTAAAAGCAACGTCGTATTCAACGTTACCATTTTAGATGTTGCTGCTGAAGAGGAATGCAGATATCCAGGTCATTGCACGTTCGCGTACTGCCAAGAGGAGATTGATGTGTGGACACTGGAGCGCAAAGGAGCCTTTAGTCGAGAAGCTCTTTTTGGAGGAAATGGAAAGATCAACTTGACTGTGTCACGACTTCTTCAAGAACATCATGGATTATTTATGTTTCTTTGTGAGGTGCTGCTTTATTTCTAATGACACAGTAAAAATGATAACAGATAATAAAATTACCTGGAAAGAAATGCTTTGATTCATGCATAAATATATCGTATATGTTGAAATGCATGTTCAGTAATAATCTGGCTATTCTTTAGAGACTAGTTGAAGTCTCTCTTAAATAAGTCTTCAAGGTAAGGTCTATTTTTAGTTGTATAAAATACATACTCCATAACTACTTGTTTTTGTATTCCAGAAATGTTTTGATCACAAACCCAGAATAATAAGCAAAAGGAACAAGGATAACTCATCATCTTGTTCTCACCCTGCTATGCATGACTTTGAAGAAAACAAGTATGTCTGAAATACCATCTCTTCAAGTTTCAAATGAAAAGCAAAGGTTTCAGGGAAATTTTTTTCATATTGACTTCCATTTCATACCTGTTGATAACTCCTCTTCCTTGCTAACTGACTTACGCTTTGGCAGTATTGATAAGACAAACGTACTGAACAAGGATTGTCTCGTGACTAAATTGAAAGTGAGCTCTTTCTTTATGAATGCATTCAAAAGTAGTGGTATCCCCATGTTTGAACCTTACTGATTGTGGTGCCAGCTTGTTACCCACTTGGTGAGCTGCACTCATGTAATTAGGTGTGTGACATTAAATTGATATAGGAATTGATAAGTTTGCTCTTTCTTCTGTCTGTTTTGCTGTAGTTTTAACTCCGTTAAGAATAGGTTTACCTTAATTACAGTGTCTGAAATAGACCATAGTCCTTATTAATTCAGCTGATAAAAATTAGTGAGGAAAGAATCTTGAATTATTCTTTGAAAGTTAACAACGACATCATAGTGGTAATAGTTCTAAGTAAGTTTTGGAGAATTTATAGACTTACATTTTTATACGATGGAAACCTAAGTGGGAGCATTTTAATTGCTTCGTACTCTACTTCCTGGTACTGAGGAAACACTACAGCTGTGAGAGCTATGCTATTGCCGTAACTCATCGAGACGTTAATGGTGTTCCACAGAAGTACTCGTGTTTGTAAGTAGATGAGGTTATTTATGTGAAAGTGGACGTGATATGCTTTCCCTCTTGGAAACCACTGATACGGCTGGGTTGGATTTGGTAATGCTTTGCAGAAGAGGGATCTCTGGATTTCACAAGTCTGCTGTTTGTTTATGTTGATTTACGTGTTTTTCCACACACAAATGAAGGCATTTGAAGGAACATCTAAAATGGACTGTTTTCAAAACAGGTGTCTTGTCCACATTTTGCGAGAAACTATGGTGAAATATTCCAAAATCCGCCCTTTCCAAGTTCGATGTCAGCTTGACCTGTGCCGACACGAGGTGCACTACGGCTGTTTACGAGAGGATAAATGCTTCTATGCTCACAGTCTGGTGGAGCTTAAAGTCTGGATAATGCAAAAGGAAACTGGTAAAATGCTCACTTTACTCTTCATTGCAATGCCACTTCTTCCTTGTCTCCATTCCCTCCTGAAATGAGCAGCTGGGGATCGGTGCATTCACTTAACAATTTGCTGGAATCTTTCTTACAGCGCATTCGACAGATTTTTTAAAACTCTAAATAAAACCAGAAGTCTTGAGCAGATGTTAAATCTAAGTCAAGCTAGGTTTGGGTTTATTTTTAAACCTTCAAAGTTTGGAAGATCTTGATCATATTTCTTTTACACAGAGCACTGAAAGAAAAGCTTGAAATATTTTACTGACGCCATTGTTTCTCTTCATCGCCCAGTACAAGAATTGAGTTTTTCCACAGTTAAACCTTTCTTTCAGCATAGCGCCGTAGTGATACCTTTACATAGTGAGCCGGAAGTCTTTGCAGTTCAGTACTTGTCTCTCATTAGTGTATGTGTTGATAAAATGTAACTGTTTTGCTGTTCTTGTTTACACAAGACATTTAAGCTGCTTTTTGTTGATCTCGCTTGGTTTTGGCAGCTTCTTTGATAACAAATTTTAGTACTTCATTTCTAGCTGATAGCTTTTGAACAACATGTCTCTCTACATGTCCAGTCCTTGGTCACAAGTTACAAACTCTCCATGACTTATTTTTATAGGAATTGAACTGTTAGCAGTAAATAATTTGTACCACCTATCAGTTCTTCCTACCTTGCTCTGTATGACAGGAGTACTTTACATATTAAATAATCACACTGGATCGTCGTGACGCATGGAGGAAAAAGGGAATTTATCCTCGCCTGTCACTTTTCTGAAGAGGCTCCTTGTTGCTTCAGCTTCCTATCTAAATTATTCTACAGGCACAGTGACATGAGATGTCATACTGACCTGTAAATTTTGGAGGGAGAAAGTCAAATAGAGACAAGAGATGACTGTTTTTTTGCGGATTGCCTGTTCTGTCTCTCCTGGGTTGAGCCTTTAGAAGTTTGTGTGAAAATAAACAGTTATTTTCTTACCAGCTGTCCCTACAGAGTCAAGGATAGCAAATTCTAGCACTGTAGTTTCTATTTTGGAGTAAGGGTTGGGTTCTCCACGAAACTCGATTCACCGCAGAAAGCATATTTTTTTATTTTATGGTATGTTTGTGCTGCCCTTGTGCTTTGCCAAATACAGTCAAAGCTCAGTCTCTGCTCTTTGAATGAGTTGGTTCTTATGAGTGCAAGGTGTGGAAAGTAAAGGAATGCTACGTCAGGAAAGAAATACTGCCCTCAAATCCAGACGTGGACGACAGTCTCTGTTTGTGTGGAACTGGAGCAGTAAATGTTACAGTATGTGCAAACACGGTATAGCTCCCGCAGGAACTCAGCCAAAGTATTTATAAGAATGCTTGGTTTTTTTTTTTCCCAGAAGAAAACCTAATTAACAGGGCTTGTTTCAAATCCTTGTAAAGAGAGCAGGGGCAATTTAGTGTCTTGTCAGCTTGAATTTTGCATAGTTTTTCTGTGGTCCAGAAACCAATGTAGCTTTTCTAATTAGGCTGTCACGAGAGGTTTAGTACGTTATGTTTCATACTCAGAGATGCACCTTAACTTATTTGAACAATCTGTAGTTTAAAAAACTTCTATGTTTGCTTTTCAATGTGATGATATATACAATACTTCTGATTTGGAGGCCCTCCTGAGATTCTTTAAGTGTATGTGTGTATATAAATATAAATATACACGTGTGTGTCTATGGGTAGAAATGTGCATCCACACCCACACGCGTGTGTACATTCATGCAATATATAAAAGGAAAATGTATAAAAGCTTCGGGGCTTCCGTAGCATTCCAGGTTGAGCATGTCTGTAATTCTACAATAGTTATAATCACTGAAGAACTTTTTCCCTTCCTCTGTAGGTATTTCACATGATGCTATTGTTCAAGAATCAAAGAAATACTGGCAGAACATGGAAGCTAGTGCACATGGATCACAGGTATTTTAGTTTTTCTGTTAAACTATTACTGCAGTGACTTTGGTGATAAGTCTTTTTATATGTCTGTATAATCTAGCTTACTTTAGAAATTACCTTTTTAATGCTCTGTTCAAATAACCTTTGATGGTGGCTTTCTTCGTCATGCTCCACATACACTAAAATGCCTGCTATACTTCTCTGCAATTTTTTTTTTGCTTTGCCTGTTCTGTCACAGGCAGAACATAAAGCCTAAATACAGTGTCACAGTCAGCTGCCATGAGGCAATTAATTATCTTTTCAATATGTAGGGCTGTTACGTGTTAGTTTGTATGAACTATCACAAGTTCTGTCTCTATATAGCTAAGTCAGAAATAAGTAAAAATGCATTTGTTAAGAAATGTCTGGTTTGAAATTACAATGCAAACTAGTACGAGGCATGGGGTGCACCGTCTGAGCTGGATGTCTTGTAAACGATAATCGTAGGGGGCAGTTCGTAATCGTGTATGGATTCCTTTGCCGATACAAAATACCTTTTGTTCTCATTGATTTTTTTTTTTTTTTGGCTTAAGATCCTTGGGAACCAAATGAAATATGGATCACTTAATTTGAAGATGAAGTTTGTTTGTGGTCAGTGCTGGAGAAATGGTCAAGTTAATGAGCCAGACAGAAACAAAAAATACTGTAGTGCAAAGGCAAGACACCCGTAAGTAAAGACCAAACAGTGAAAATTTTACCACTTTGTCAGCCATTTAAAACCTCTTTTGGGAAACTTTGATACAGCTCTGGAGAGTGTCATACAAGGAATTAAAAAAAAAAAAAAAAAAAGACATCTTGAAGCAGAAACCAGTGTATCTCTTCATAGTATGTCTGTAATCGGTAATGAGACACACTTCGGGGGCGCTCTGTTTTACTGGGTGTCTTTAGTTACCCATTATGGTAAATTTTTAGTAGAATGTAAAGTTTTTGCCATATATTTGAGACTTACAAAGGACCTTTCTGGGCTTTCCTGATTCTGCTGCTGTGTACACAGTGTGTCTTTTTTTTTTTTAAGAGCATTTCCTTTCATTGAATGCATTTTAGATGGACCAAAGATCGCCGTGTGGTGCTAGTAATGTCTAATGAACGTAAGAAGTGGATGACCATTCGTCCTCTTCCCGCAAAGAAACAAGTGCCTCTGCAATTTGATGTATGTTAACCTAAACCTAACATTTTGGTTAAGAAAATAGGGTAACTGGAGAATGCTGGTTAATTGGGCTGGTTTCATCAGTTTTGCAGAAGTTGCTGTGGGAATTGGTGGGAATATGTTTACAGTATTTCTACAAGAGTTCATCCTTAGAAGAGCACTAATCTCACATGTCATTACTGAAGCCCTTTGTCATCAGTGGAAGTTAGTAACTTTTTCCGTGATCTAACTAGGTTTTTACTATTTCCAGTAAGTATTTCAGAAACATATTAGACAGATCTGTGGTCTGGTATAGGAGGCAATAAGCAGTCGTAGTACTTGCTTGCAGCACTTTGCTTTTTCAAACTACAATATATTGAGTTATTTTACAAAATAAACATCTTGTATTTTTTGTGTGATATAAACATCTGATTGGGAGGGGAATCACTAGCCAAAACTGGGAAAAAAGAATTCTACTGTAACCCATTTTACTTTCTATTCACAAGGATTTTTTTTTTAATTCCTATTCCAGTTGTGCAATCATATTGCTTCAGGCAAGAAATGTCAGTATGATGGAAACTGCTCATTTGCCCACAGTCCTGAGGAAAGAGAGATGTGGACCTATATGAAGGAGAACAGCAGTAAGTAGAAGAGTATATCGAACGTGCTGTTAAATATGTTTGCTTTTCATTCTTATTACTTCTTAATCCGCTTTCTTTCCCTGTCTTTTGTAGTAAACCTTGCAGGTGTCTTGTTTTCAAATTTGAATAAGCCCAGACTGGGTATTCAAAAACCAGTATTAAATAAAAATAACTGTATTAGATGTTTGCATACACTAAGATTCTGTTGATAATATACAGCTATTTGTGTGTTTACTGGGAGTTCACTTCCTCTTGTTGACTTGTTTTCGCATTAGAGTGTTACTGGGGAGAAGTAATCGAAAATCAGAACTAATAAGCGACGTAAATGAGAGTATCATGATTTGCAAGAAAGTAGACTAAATTTACCAACAGCTGTGCCACACTTGATATTCGTACTTGGCAGTTCAGGTACTGATACACAGTGGCATAGTTGTTGTCTCATGCCACAGTTGTTCTCTGTACTTTGGGTGCCTGTTGAGAAATGTGCGACACCCTAGATAGGCAGAAATGGCTCTTGGGAAGTAGCCAGAGATTCATACTGCTCTTGGCTCTTCCCTCTAAACTGTAACTGTCTACGTCGTGCCCTTCCTTTTTCCTTCTTAAAACAGGTGGGGACTGAATTATGCTTGCAAACTCAGACATTTTTCTAGTATACTCAAACTCTTGCCTTAATTGCTAATTACTTATTTTAGCTTCTGCTCTCATTAGTTCAAGACTTGGAGCAGTTGTATGACATATGGCTAAAAAGTCAAAAACCGGAAAAAGGCGATGATACAGCTGCTCAGGCAAATAAGGAAAATGGGAAGCAAATTCACATGCCGACTGACTATGCTGAAGTTACAGTAAGTAAACATACATATAATTCAAAATTCAGACGGGGGGGGTTGTTGGTTTTGGTTTGGGTTTTTTTTTTTTTTTCCACAGTCAGTAACACATTGTTGTCCTTATTTTCTTGGTGCTTCCTTAGAAGCTACACTAATTACACACTGATGCAGTTCTTCTGAATCCTCTAAAGCCAGTGAGGATCGTGAAGTTCAGGTGATCATGTCAATAACTGTATCTGTCTAGGTAAACAGCAATTTACAAGCCAACATAAAGAACACCTTCACAGTGTATTAGGAGCAGTTCTGTGCTTACAGGTATTGAATTTTCAATATTTTGTTTTCAAATTCCCTGTAAAACAGGTGGATTTTCACTGTTGGATGTGTGGGAAGAACTGTAATAGTGAAAAGCAATGGCAGGGTCACATTGCTTCTGAAAAGCATAAAGAGAAGGTTTTCCACACTGAGGACGATCAAAACTGCTGGCAGTATCGCTTTCCAACTGGATATTTTAGCATTTGTGATAGGTATGTTGTTTTTAAGATGTCAAAAATCCTGGAAAATAACAGTTCATAATGTGAATAATTCAGGCAGTTATCGGTATTTCTTGCTTTCCGTGCATCTTTCAACAAGAAGTTAAGTAATTAACGTGTTGCTGGAACTCAGGGAGTGACAGGGTGCCTAACTGTGGAGCGGAATTAATGCTTGTGTGGTGTCAATAAAGAGTTGCGGGTTTATTGCAGCTCCACCAGATATTGTTAGTATTATTACAAGTTTACTTAGGCATTTGCATAGTAATTACTTGTGGAACACAAGACCACAACCGAGCTGGACAATGATATTGGGGCTTTGAGGCAAGTAGAAATGGAACAGCATCAAACCAAATACGTTAAAATCGAGTCGTTGTTACTGGAAATGGTTTATGAACATGTGGGAGAGAACTTCCACAAGACCTGTTGTTTTTCCTCAGCACTGGTGGTATGTTTTGCTGCTCCCCTTAATTCTTAAATGCAGCCTATTTACCTGACCGCAGTAGATGTTTGTGTGTGTGTGTGTGTGTGTGTGTGGTGTGTGTGTGTGTAAAAATCTGTTGAAAGTTCTTTCTACTGTTGGAATATTTTTGGAAGGCTAAAAACTTTGGAATCTGCATTCTGGAGTTAAAGGTTTGATTCACTGGTATGGATGCCTTTGTTACTCCATTTCAAGTTAAAGATTTTAATGCCTTAGAGATCTTGAGAAATTGCACAGCATATAAAGCAAGTTATTTTTTGTTTGCAGTCTTTGCGTGGAAGCTCACATACCCTCTTGAATAAATTTTTAAGTAACATCCAAAATGTATTGGATGTTTTGAATGCTAACAGACCTCAGATAATCAATGTAAGGTGAATGCAAACTGGCATGCTTCTAACTTAATACAAAAATACAAGGGTAAGAGATTCCTAGGTCATACTGAGTAATTACATCCCAAATTTACTTAACAGAGGGCAATGAATTAGTTGGATTTTTTTTTTTTTTTAACAGTAATACTTTAGCTTAGTGAGTTAAATGATAAAGTATTTGTTTACCTGATAATTTGACCCGATGAAATTAATAGTTGCAGGCATTAAATGACTCTGTCAAGTACAGAAAGAAAAGAGACATCTCTTGTCCTCTATAAATATTTGACAGCTGGGAAAAGGAAATACAATCAAATGCTACGCAGAGTTAGTACCATCTTACTTAAATAGTTGCACTAGTATTTACTCTTTTTTTTTTGGTCCTTAATATTTAGTGCATTTGAAAAACAGGGTCAGACAAAAATACCTAGATACAACAGCGATCATGGTAACTGTATTAAACCACCACAACCTGTCTTAACAGATATATGGCTGGTACTTGCACTGAAGGAAGCAACTGTAAATTTGCCCATGGAAATGCTGAACTCCATGAGTGGGAAGAACGAAGACAAGTTTTAAGGATGAAGCTCAGCAAAGCAAGAAAAGACCACTTGATTGCTCCCAGTGATAATGACTTTGGAAAATATAGTTTTTTGTTTAAAGATTTAAACTAATACTGAGATGACACATACATATTATCAGCTGGAAGCATAAACCAGAAAATTTGACAATAATCAAAAGCATGTGACAGAAAAGCTGCAGGTTTTCTGCTTTTATTGGCATATATTGTTCCTCCTGAACACCAAAATATAGTAGATTTAGGGGGATTGAGCAGACCTGTCTATGCTCCCATGAAACAGAGGGGTGATTAAAAAAATCTGAAGTATTACGTGCTTACTCACCTTCTGTTGGACAGAAAGTTAGGAAATAGAAGAGGGGGAAGAGAGGTTATAATATCTAGGAAGCCCCCTAGTGTGAGTCCTTCAGTGAAAAACTTTTAAGGTATCAAGGTATTACAAAACAGAGTGTTACGGGCTAAGAAGAAAATGATGGATGAAAATTCTTCAGATCTTTTAACGGAGAGGATTTGTTTAAAACAAAGTTTGCTACTTATCTCTATGTAGGTTGCTAAAAAGGATTTTCTTATTAAAGATTTTAAACAAAATAACCATTTAACTACAATATATGTTGAATGGGTATTTTTTCTCTATTTGTATGCTTCAATATAATTTACTGAAAAAGGATCTTGGGAGGAAAAAATGTATTAATTTTTGGAAATGAAGTAGTTAAAATTCTGTTTTTTGGTCTTTGCTGTTTAAATGATGATTTTGAAAGATTACACTTGTATGTCAGTATTGTGTATTACTGTATGGACTAACGTTGCCTGTAATAAAGAGAACTTTACACAAAGCTGTTTTCTGCATGTAGCCTCTCAGGATTGAGATTTTGTAAAAACAAACATGATTTGCCGATTAGAAAAAGCTTGTGCACCTGTAGCTAAAGATTTAATGAGGTGGTGTTTGTGTCTCCAGCTGCTTGGTTGCAGTTTTCTGTATTAGCGTTAGCTCATTGCATCATTAAAATAACAAAAATTGCCAACTACCTTGTGAAGTGGACAAGCATTTGGGAGCTACGTGCTGCTGGGACATGTTTTCAGCCTTTCCAGTTGGGTGTAAACCACCCCTCAGCTGCGAGGGGGATGGTGCTTTAAAGTGCATTTCCTGCAGACCACAGGAGATGGAGAACCCTTTGCGGGCTGACGTGACTTCTGAGCCTCTGGGCTGCACAGTCGCTGGAGTTTCTGTTGCATTTTGGCTTCTCTACAGATCATGCTTTCAGCTTTCTTTGTGGGTTTGCTTAGTTCCCCTTTTTTGTTTGTTTATTTTAAACTAATCTTTCCCTTATTCACTGGAGGTAGCTAAAGGTAGGTTTCTTTTTTTACCCATGACTGACTTCTCCATCTTCTCAGGAGTATTTTTCAGTGTTATTATCTGATCTTATATAATTAGAAGGACGACTTCAGTGGTTTGAATGTAAGCGTTGGCCCTAGACTGTGTATGCAGGAAGTGCTGAGCCAAAGTTCAGTCATACCCGTACACACATGACAAACCTGGCTGCTTTCACTTCACAAAATAAAAGCACAATGAATATTAAAACACCTTATGCTTTGGCTGTCTCTAGGGGAACTTGCTCAGTAACTGTTCCCGCAGGGTAAGCTGAAGTCCATTTGAAAATGATGTACAGTAACCATACAAAATAAGCTTGGTGCTTGAAATCCATCTGCTGCAATGCTTATTTTTTACCTTGTTTGTAATAAAACTGAGCTTGAAAGAGAGAGCTCTGGACACTGGTATTTCTGTGACAAAACCGGATTGTATCGTGTGCCTTTATGAATTGTTTTCTCGATTTTACGCTGTCCCTTGTTAAATAATGCAAGTGTTCTGTAAATTATTGGCTCCTCCCCAGTGGCCCCAGGCAGACGCCCCGACACCTGGCCAGGCAGCACCAGCTCTGGCTCAAGCCCCCAAAGG
>JAAGNO010030871.1:0-10826 GCA_033439905.1 Ceryle rudis
CCTCCTCCCACCGCGGGGCCTCCGTCGACTGGGCCCTTCCCTCCGGGCTCGCCCGATCCCTCCGGCCGGCGCCGTGCCCCGCGGGAGGGGGAGCGGTGCGTTGTCAGCCCCACGGGCGGGACGGCGTGGGGCTGGTTTAGCCCTCGGGGTGAGGGGAGGGTGGGTTCCGGTCCGGCTTCGCCCCTGAACCACGGGTTCGGGTCCTCGGGCGCCTCTCGGCAGCTGTCAGGGCTAAAAATTAACCGTGACCACGTCGCGCCGGGAGCGGAGGCCTGGAGTCATCGCTTCCAGCGGTTCCGTGGCGGGTAAACCGAGCAGTGCTCCGTTTGCTCTTTAGGGGAAGGGTGAGAAAGGCAGCACCTCTCTGCCCGATTTAGAGTGACTACTGGTTTTATATTTATTAAGACCCCACTGTAATTCAAAAGTAGTCAAGTTGGCCGGTCGGGGTAGATCTCAGCCCCCAAAGGTGAGAGTTTTCAGTTGCACCTCCTGTAGAACAGCTGGCCAGCTTGACAGCTTTCTGACAAAGGACATATCCAGAGCGAGCGTTGCCTGCTGCAGATGGTCCATCCCAGCTTTTTACGAGGGCCTGATGGATAGAGAATTTTTGCTGGTCTCAGTAGTTGTGCTTGCCTCACGGGGTGAAAGGCATTTTCTGAGATAAGTAAGTCCAAGCCCCAGCTGGAGACACTTTAAATTGTAATAAAAATAGCTGAGTGTCTCTGTACGTTCTCTGCAAAGAGCGCTGCGCGGCAGGAGATCCCGCTCACCCTGCAGGTAAAGGCTGAGATGATGAATGTTCGATCCGGCGCCAGGAAAAGCAAAAATTGAGATGTCATTGCGCTGCCGGCCGAGATGCGTAAGCTTATGATAGACCCTGTACCCGGGAGGGCAGAAATCGTCTTCTGCCATGCGGGTCCTTTTCTCCTGCCATCAGCGGCGGATGAATTTTTCCCTGCCTTCAGAACAGAAGCTCACAAATAGGTTTTCGGGCTCCCCTGGGAGCTGCTGACTTCTGACCAGGCCCTTGCACAGCCATGCTCAGCAGTGAAGAGCTGATTATTATTTTTCCCTTTCTCTTTCTGTACTTCCCGAGCTGATCCCCTGAGAAACGAACGGCCAGCCCCTGCCCCAGCCTCACCTCTCTGGGCGCTCATTGCCTCAGCGGGGCTGCTGCGCCTCGGAGGAGATACCCCCACACTTTGCCTTTGCTCGCCTGCCTTAAGAGAAGGCTTTGGGCTTTATTACTTTAGGAACTGGGAAACCTCTGAGATCACTGGCTCCCCCACCCTGTAAACATTTGCACACACTCGAAGTGATTTGGGCTGCCGGAGGGTTCCTAATGGTATTTGTGAGATGGCTCATTGGAGGAAAACTCCCTGTGGGTTTAGAGGCTGCAGGGTTAGTGCTGGAGATACCAGTCCTGTGAAGAGAGGAAATTACTTATTCAGGTTATTTGGACTTCCACTTTTTATTTTAATGGCCATCTGTACGAGACAAACAGGGAGCAGACAGTGGGGAAAGATCAAGTTGATAAGATTCAGTGTTTCTCTGTGGTTTAGGGTGGGACGTCAGGTAATGGTTGGCTAATCCTGCGGCTGTATCCTCCAGCAAAACAAAGAATGACGAAGCTTGAAGTTCTTGATTGTGCTCAGAAGAACTCAATTCCTCCGTCCTACGGTTTTTTCTTTCTTTTCTTTTTTCCTCCTAAAGGGGAAGGGGGCAAAAAGTTTTCAGAGCTTCTTCCTACATCAGAAGAAAAAAGGAAAACAAGAAGATAATACCCCTGGTTTCCTCCCCTTTGCATGTTACTTGTAACGTTACAGGTAAGACATCGGATTTTCTGTTTCACCTTGGTTTGCGTGTTTGAAGTTCTGCTCTTAATGTTGTGTTGAGGTGGACCCGTGCACTGGAGTTCCTTGGTTTTCGTGGGTTTTACTGCTTTCTTAAGATAGGGGAAGGGGAGAAGAAGTCTTGTGGTGTTTCGAGCCCCAGTGATCTCCCCAACTCCGGAAACATGCAGCCAGCCACTGGCCAGTTTGTGATCTCTGCGCACAACCTCCCAAGATTGACAGGCTGTCCTGCAGCTTCAGGTTTAGTAACATATTTTGCCAAGTTTGCACAAAGTCTGCTCGGGCCCAGGAACACACGCTGTCCTGCAGCATTCGTAAATACAACAACAACAACAGGAACAAAGTCCGCCCGAGGCCCATGCGCTTTCTTGGGCGCTGGTCCCTTCAGTCCTGAGCTTTCCCAGAGCAGGCGCTGGGAGCCTCCGTATTCCCAGCCTGCCTGAAATCGTTTCGCTATCTGCAGCACTCTGCTTAACTGACACTTCAGATGCCATCCGGCTTGGAAGCTGCCTGTGCCATGAGTGGTCTTTAATAAGCTTATTTACTTTTTTTTCATTATTAATATATTTTTTCATTTTTGGGCTACTTTACATCTAATTTTGGATCATTCTGAATTTTTACCATATATGGTCAGGGCTCCTTTTCAAACTTTGCCAGAATGAAATGTGATGATTATAGAAAACGAATTATGGAAGGGGAAGTAGGAGAGCTACTTTGTTAATCCCTGTTGTGCGTAAGTTGTCTTCTGCTGTGTGCAGTATCTCCAACAACACCAGTGCCAGCTGCTTTTGCTGGGGAGTCACTTGTGCCCAGCAGATGGTCTAATAAGTTGGTGCTTAGAACCAGATTCTGTTCTTTTGCTTTCACTGCCCTATTATTTCTTTTCTGCCATGAGTCCAAAATGCCACATACGATGAATATCTTGGATTTGACGATGTACGTAAGATGCCTTGAGGTCTAATGTGTGCCGGTCAGCTTTGGTAAAGTCTCCAAGGAGGATTTAGGTCCTGGTGTCTCCTTCCTGATTGCTTTTCTACAAAGGAGGGATGACAATATTTCTTTCCCTTTCTGAAGTGCTTAGAAGGTACAAGTGCTAAGTATTTTAATCCATTATGCAATCAGTTGTCTATTTTTAGTACCTGAACCATTTTTAATGTTCTTTTTTACAATGCAAATGTGCTTTTATTGAGGCTGACAGAACAAACGGTTTCGAGCACTTAAGCCACAGGGAACGGGGATCTATCGGGGACGGGTTTAATATACTCCTGTGAAAGGTGTTGTGCAGCGCAGAAAGGTCAGAGAACTGCTGCGAAGTGCTTGTAAATTAAATGGTGAGAGAGTTCTTTAAAAAACCCAGTATTTTACACTGTATGAAAGTAGGTGAAAGATGTTTTAAATGCAAATGACAGACCAGCTCTGTTAACGACGGTGTTTTTCCCTCTTTTTCCAGTAGGGTCCTGCACCTGCAACTGGGACAGTCATGGAGAAGAGTGGGAACATTCAGCTGGAGATTCCTGACTTCAGTAACTCTGTCCTGAGCCACCTGAATCAGTTACGCATGCAGGGGCGCCTGTGTGACATCGTGGTCAACGTGCAGGGGCAAGCTTTCCGTGCTCACAAGGTGGTGCTGGCTGCCAGCTCGCCCTACTTCCGTGACCACATGTCCTTGAATGAAATGAGCACCGTTTCCATCTCTGTCATCAAGAATCCTTCTGTTTTTGAGCAGCTCCTTTCCTTTTGTTACACCGGTAGGATATGTCTGCAGCTGGCTGACATCATCAGTTACCTAACGGCTGCCAGTTTCTTACAGATGCAGCACATCATAGACAAATGCACGCAGATTCTCGAGGGAATCCATTTCAAAATTAACGTGGCAGAGGTGGAAGCGGAATTGAGCCAGACCAGGACAAAGCATCAAGAGAGACCCCCAGAGTCTCACCGGGTGACGCCAAATCTAAACCGTTCTCTGAGCCCGCGTCACAACACCCCGAAGGGGAGTCGCCTCGGCCAGGTGAGCACGGTGCTGGACATTCGGGAGCTCAGCCCGCCCGAGGAGTCCACCAGCCCCCAGATAATTGAGCAGAGTTCAGACGTGGAAAGCAGGGAGCCCATACTACGGATTAACCGAGCGGGACAGTGGTACGTTGAGACGGGACTGGGAGACCGTGGGGGACGGAACGATGATGACGTCCGGCTGCTGGGAGGAGTACGCATTAAAACGGAGAATCTGGAGGAGTGGCTCGGGGCAGAGCATCAGCCATCGGGAGAAGACGGGAGCAGTGCTGAGGAGGTCACAGCTATGGTGATTGACACCACGGGCCACGGATCGATGGGCCAAGAAGCTTATGCGTTAGGGTCCTCTGGGGCCAAAGTGGTCAGACCAACCAGCAGTGAGATTGACAGGTGAGTTTAACTGAAATACTGACCTTGGCTGTAAGAGGAGATTGTGCAAGTTTTTCACTTGGCTGGGTTGGTTGCTTTGGAACGTTTCCCTCTTCAATTTCCTGTGGCCATCTAAGGCGTAAGCGCTGAAGGAATTTTTTTCCTGGCGTTAGGAAGTGTATCCGGTTTGGGTTCTAGAATTTTGGCTGGGTAGTGGTCAGACCAGGATCTCTAGGTACAGGCTAGCTTGGGAAATTAATTATTAGCACTTAGAGGTGCATCAGTTGTTATCTCTACCTCTCGGTGTTTCAGCTGTGGTGGGATTTTTGTCTAAAGAGGCTCCGTTCAGCCTCAGTAGGCAGAGGGCTCAGCACTGGCATTAATGAGGTCATGTACAATATGTGTTATGCAAAGCGTCACTGCAGTGGTGCCTTCTGGCCTGAAAATCTGGGGGTGGTTCTGTCTGAGAAACAGGCTGGTCACCAGCTGTAGCTCAAGAGGAAATTCTCTTCCTGGTGGTCCAGGACAGCAGTGGGTCATGGGTTTACATCTTCTGAAGAAGTCGGAGGGGGGACCCCGTCGGCCTCCACCAATGCTTTGATTTATATGAAAGAGCAAAAAATTTTAGTGAAAAGAGGTGGTGAAACCTGCTGTGTTTTGTTTCTTTGTCCATCTGCTTCCCCTCCACTCCAGCATTTGCTTTTTTGCCCTTAACTCAGGCTGAAGAATGGATTTGATAACAGGGCAGATCTGTTGTGTTGGGGGCGGGTTGTATTTGTGGGGTTTCCCTTCACATCTGCCTCTCAACCCCTCTGGTCCTCTGGAAGCAGCAGACATTCTGTCACTTGTCACTTCACAAATCAATTGGTGGGAAGGATGTTGAGCTGGTCCTGAGAAGAGCAATCCCTCCCTAGTTCCTTAGGCTTATCCCAGGGATCAGCTGGCCTCAAGCTGCCCTTTCTGCACTGCACTCAGTATCCGCTGTTTCCCTCCTGAAGTTCATCGCATCACTTTGGTTTCACACTTAGAAGGGAGAGGAGGGTGAGGGTGGTGAATGAGATGCCTTTAGAGAAATGGCTGCTTCTCCTGTTGTACAGTTCCTGAGTCACTGGGCCCATACTGGTTTACTTGCAACAGCAGCCAAAAAGCTCTCTTGTTACTGAACTGGAAGCCGAATGACTCAGTTTTATTGGTGAGGAAGAAGAGATGCTCTACAGGTGCCTTTATTGCTGACCCATTGTTCTAAACACCGTAGTGACCTGATTCCCATTAAAAACTCCGTTTACACTCTTCCCCCACCCCACAGATTTAGCCCTTCTGGCAGCATGGTTGCTGTGACTGAGCGGTACAGATCAAAAAGCGAGTCTCCCGGGCGGATGGATGAGCCTAAGCAGCCCAGTTCCCAGGTAGGCAGATCAAGAAGTTTGCAAGTAAATGTTGGCATTGAAGGCGAAGGGGACTGTGTTGTGATGAAGTGTATGATATTTTATATTTGCAAGCAATACTGTGTGTGAAATGAGGACCTTTGACTGGTGCAGAGGGTTTAGTTGCCCACGTAGAACGTTTTGGCTGTCGTTTGGGATTTCAGCCAGATGTTTGGAAAACATGAGGAGTTTCTCTGGTTGTCTGAGGGCATAAATATCAACCCTCATTCTGGGCAGGCCACCAACTCCTGAGGAGAAACCCCATTTGCCTCCAAAGTTGGATCTGCCCTAAAACACAGGCAGTAAATGCCTGAGCTGAGGGAGGAGGTGTTAGTTGGCTTCTGTGGAAGACTGAGGGGTGACAACAGCCGAACTTCTCCATGCCAATACTAAAACCATTCCAAAAAGCCCTCCAGGCACTACACAGCTAAACGTTTAGGGTGGAGCGTCAGAGGACTGTGGATTTCTGCAGAGGTCTCTGTCTTGTCCCCAAGGGACTGTGTTGTACAGCAGAATTTGCAATGTAAAGCAGCTCTGAATTCTCTGCTTTTTTTGGGTACGGCTCAATTTTGGGCTAGAAGGCAACGAAACGCAGACATGCAGGGGGGCCGTGGGCTAGGGTGCAGCAAAGTGGGACACGGCAGCGATACCTGCGCTTAATCATTTTGATCTAATTTATTGGTGAGTACAGCAGTGCTGCTGTAGTGCAGGTGTGTCACACAAGCACTGCATGGAATGACTCGTGTGGCTGGCAGATACGTAACGTGTCGGTTTGTCATCGGATGACTTTTCTGGAGGCAGGTGAGGAGTTACCAGGCTGCTTTGCCCTTGAGTAAGACCAAGCGAAGCAAGAGGAAAAAAATGATGATTTGTGTCTGCTAACTTTGTAATATGTTTTTGTAAAACAAAATACACCTTTTTGTTCCTCTTTTGATGGAGTTTTGTTTTGTGTCCTCAGAACATATCTAGAAAATTTCAGTTCAGACTAACCCTCCAGGGCAAATGTGACATACAAAGCAATTTTAGCTCCTCGTACAGAAAAGCAGCTATTATTTCTCCTTTGTGAGGTGGCCTCAGACATAAAACTGTAGGCTACCATGTACGTGGGGAAGTATCGTCACCTTTGGCTCTTCTGGCATTGCCGTATCGACGCTAAAAATAGTCTGCCCATGATCCCTGCCCAGTGGCAGTGGTAGAGCGGATAGAAAGCACGTAGCTTTGTGCATCAGCTTTAGTCCTGAGCAGCTTACCGGTGTTCGTACAGCTGGATTCAGCGGCACCTGGCACAGCTACCCTGCCACTCGTGCACGCACAGCCCTGGTTGCCCGAGGACAGGCCCTCCTGCCATTACATTGGTTGCTTTGTCCGCGTTTGGCATCGTCGGGAAACAGAGTAAGACTTGGGAGTGCCAAATACTGCGTCTTCCGGCGCAGAGGTGTTCAGGAGGCTGTCTGTTTGTGCTTGCTCTGGGTACGATAGCCAGAAGTGCCTGTCCTAGAGCCCCAGCTCATGGTTCAGGGTGACCCTTGGCCCATTGTCTTCCTGGCTTCAGAAAATACTGAGGAGGTGGCTATTCCTCGCCATGTGACCGGGGCCAGGTGTGCCGGCTCCCTGTGCTGCAGAGCCTCCCCTGCCACACCACAGGACTTGGACAGGTCACACAGCCAAACGCCATTCATTAGAAAATGAATCCTGAATGACACCTGAAGAAATACCTGTGTAAAATGACACCTGAAGAGTTTCAGACATGATTTGTAGTTTATTCCACCTTTGGTTTACTGCAGGCTTGCCAGTTGGCTTCTTTTTTTGCCATTTAGTAAGTAAAGCAAGATGTGGTATAGAGTATTTTAATCAAACTGGCCTGAGGTTTAAAAAAAGTTAACATGCATCGACATGTTTGATCCACCACTTGATCTGGGCTGTCTTTCCTTCCCCGGATCTAGCGAATGACTTGGCAGAAGGGGCTGCCGTAGCAGAGGTTTCTAATTGATTGCTCATTTGTCTTCAGCCCCAAGGCTCCAGTTAAGCACTTAAATGTGTGCTTGAGGTTGAAGACATTAGTGCTGCTGATTTCAAGGTTTGGCACATGCTTCGGTGCTTTTACTGGCTGGACCGGGGCCTGATCTTTCCTGCAGTTTGTTTCAGGCTGCTTGTTATTTCAATCTCTGTTGCTTCCTTTGCAGGGGGAGGAATCGGCCATGCTTGGAGTGAGCGGTTATGTGGAATATCTCCGGGAGCAGGAGGTTTCCGAGCGCTGGTTCCGGTACAACCCGCGGCTCACTTGTATTTACTGCGCCAAATCCTTCAACCAGAAAGGCAGCCTGGACCGGCACATGCGTCTCCACATGGGCATCACGCCTTTTGTCTGCCGCATGTGTGGAAAGAAGTACACCCGCAAGGATCAGCTGGAGTATCACATCCGCAAGCACACAGGCAACAAGCCCTTCCATTGCCACGTCTGCGGCAAAAGCTTCCCTTTCCAGGCCATCCTCAACCAGCACTTTCGCAAGAACCATCCTGGCTGTTTGCCTCTGGAAGGGCCTCACAGCATCTCTCCCGAGACCACCGTCACGTCTCGGGGGCAGGCAGAGGAGGAATCTCCTCCACAGGAGGAGGCTGTCGCTGTGGGGGAGACGGCCCAGGGATCTGTGTCCACGACTGGGCCAGATTGAGACATGGCCGCGGAGTCTGGGGAGAAAGGACCGTCTTCCCACTTTAGGCTCTAACGAGTCAGCACCAACCTGGCAGGCTGGTACTGTAATTAGTGCAATGCCACCACTGGACAGAAAGAAGCTCCCAAGATGTTGCCAAAATAGAAATATCTCTCTCTTTCTCTCTCTCTCTCTCTCTCACCCCCCCCACTCCCCACACACATAGAGTGTTAAAAGTTTTTCTCCCTTATTCCTGCTCTTGGAGAAAAACAAAACAACTGTGTCAATCAACTTCTTATTCAGGGATCGACAGGATTTTAAATGTTTTTAATGTTCCGTAGCGATCTGGGACAAGCAGTCATTTGTATTTCTCGATGGCGTTTTGGCCTAGCAGCTGGGTCCTGCCAGCGGTGCAGACCTGGTGAGCCCAGCCTGTGGGGCTACTCCTTGCCAGAATCTGCTGGTCCAGCTCCAGGGAAGAGCAGGGGCAAGAGGCCGTTGCCTTCCTCCCTTCCCCAGGTAGTGGCCACGTTAAAGAAAACAAAAAGACTGTCCTGGTGGAACCTGCCTTGCCCAGGTGTATTTATCCCTGTCTTATTTTTGGTGTGTCTCTTTTTACATTTTTACTTAAACTATTATTTTAGGGCTTTTGGCTTGCCCCGTTCCAGGCGCGTGGCTTCAACGCCCCGCGTTAAAAGTGGGCCGGGCTATAAAGCAGTATTTTAGAGGTCAGCAAAATTGGAAGCGCTTCGGCTACTTGAAAGTGAAATTTAGCAGCTGCGAGGTTTGCGTTAGACTCTGATGCGTTGGGAGAAGGGTTGGAGGGGTCTTTCGGAGGAGGTTGTCTTTTGCTGTCACTGATCTGGAGAGTTCAGAGCGCTCTTCCGTCCTGACCGGCGCGCCACCGTGCTTCAGGTGTTGCCGAGCGTTAGGAAGAGTTTTTCTGGACTGGCTGAATTGCAGAGTTAGAGGCTGGCTACCAAAGTCGTCCTTCACCCCTGCTCCCCGCTCGACACGCACTTGATCTTTTCTAACAGCAATATGCTCTACCGAGATACTATCGTCCCAGCCGAGCAATCCGGGGTGGTTGCTTTTAAACAGGTTTCTACAAACTAGTTTGATAACTTTTTTTATCAATGAAATGCAAAAAGAAAAGAAAACCCTACTTTATTTCCTCGTAACAGTTCAGGAAACTTAAAAGCGAGAGGTTCCTAGAGCAATCACAACTCTGTCCCCTTGCATGGACTTAAAACTTTTGTATTCAAAGCAGCTCTGATGTTTAGAGCGAGTTTAGCGAACCCACAGAGACTTGCCTGCGTTGTGTATTGTAGGTGTTTGCACGTGCTTACATGTTTCCTAAGCGGAAGGTAGATAAGTGCAAATATCTTGACATCTTTCGAAGAAGTCTTTACAAAAATATGCAATATTTTAAGAGTTTTCTCTGGTTCTGATGCCGAGTTGTTCGTGATGGAGGGGAAAAATAAATGCCAGGTTGTGCAGATCGGGTTTGGGAGAGGCCGTTTGGTTGAAGGAGTTCTCTTGAGGATGTATAATGTGTACAAAAAGGAAGGATGAAGTTCTGATCATTAAGGTGATGGGAGGAACAAGGAGACGCTGTAAAAGGAATACCCTTCTTCTCGCTTTGGCAAAACAAGCCAGGCGAGCGTAGAATGTGGGCTTGATGGGCAGGGGACCTACCAAGTGGAAACAAAGCGTGCTCTGCAGTCTGACTGCACAGTCTGGAGACACCTCCAGCCCTCGCTTTCCCCCTGCAAACTGGGACTTGGGATCATTATCCCACCCCTTCAGTGGGAAGAATTTGGAGAAGGGTGATGATTCTTGCTTCGCTTTGTGTATTTGTCTCTAAGTGAAGGGTCTCACTGTTCCTCCCATGTCTCTCTCAAAAAGCAGAAGTGGCTCTAATGGTTTTGGGGGGAGGGAGAGAAGGGAAGGGTTTGGTGCCAGGATCACGTGTAATGGGGATGTGCTCCTAAGAGAGGAACTTTTGCAGGTGTTCTGAGCCAGGCACCTGCAAAGTACAATCTCATTGACCATTTCAGACAGGAAAACTGATATTTCACCTCCATTTTCCTTCTCTCCTTTCTTCCTCCCCTCCTGTCAAGTGTATCATCACACAGTGAATGATTTTCTAAGTGGCCACCCGAGGGACCAGCACCGTTGGGTTTCCTGTGGAAGGTCAAACAGGATTGTACCGAAACAGTAAGGTTGCCAGAGAGCAGTCGCAGAAGATGAGAGATAAGAGGGTAGCTAAGGTAGGTTTCGTTGCAGTCGAGGTGCGGGAGGAGCGGAGCTGTGCAGAGTATGCTGCTTTAGTCATAGCTTTTGAAGTTACCAAAAAAAAGTTAAAAACTTTGAAATCCTATCCTGTTCACACTAGAGAGCATCAAAAAGTTACTTTTAGTTGCTTAAAAGATTTTTTAAAGTGTTTTAAAATAGAACTTCTAAAAGAATACTACCAAACTATAAAAAAAACCATAAAATTATTTATATACATA
>JAAGNO010030871.1:10838-22693 GCA_033439905.1 Ceryle rudis
GTGGGAAAGTTTCCCTGCTGAGCTTGCTGTGAAGAGAAGGGTGAAGGTGCAGTAACTGCTATACAAGCAACATTTTCCTGAAACAGATGGCAACCGACCCATCAACGCGTAGCACTGAAGGGCTGACGTGAAATGGTGAATGCCTCCGTGCGTGTGGCATCGCTGTGAGTTTCCTGAGCAGGTTTTGGTTTTACTGTATCGATACTGTGAACGGAGGAATGTCCCGACAGTCCAGGGCGCCTGAGGCACGTCCTGCTTTGCTGATTCACTGCTTCCCATTGGCCTGGTGAAAACCATGAAACTGGTCCCTTCATACCGTAACTAGGCTGGTCTGAAAACCAAGCTTGTGAAAGGTTTTATTTTTTTCCTCTTTTATGTTTGGGGTTTTTTTGGGGTTGTGTTTGGTTGGTTGGTTTTTTTGGGGTTTTTTGGTTTTGGTTGCGGTTTTTTTTTTTGGTGCAGAGGTTGCCACTGTATAAATAATCGTTTCTGATTGCATGCAATAGAGCCAATATTCTTGCCCGGGCCTCACTGAGGTGAAGTTTATAGCTTGTAGCTAGAGTCAGTATAAGGTATGGTAGTGGGAATCATTTTAATATTATTTCTGTACATTTAATGGATGTGTATGTGTATGTATGTGCGGGAATCATGGTGTCTCTAATGTTTTCTTGAACGGTGCTGAAAGCACTTCAGGCCCATCTGCACTAGAAGATGGAACCAGTTCAGAAGGAGTCATTTATTAAACTTTTCTTTCGGTGGTTGACTTCCTCAGTGCAGATAAGGCCAAAGTTCGAGAAAAAAGGGGTTGGAGGTCGTATGTGGGAGGGAAAAACCTCACGTGAATTTTCCAGCAGTGGCAGAGCTGCTTTCTGTGACAGAGCGATACCGTCTTTCATTGCCTCTCCCTTGGCAAACCGTGTAGCTCTTCACAGTTGCACTGAAGCTGTGGAGAATTAGGTGCCAACTTTCCGAGTGCGAATGCTTCTGTGATGGGTTGAGGCACGGCTTTGCATTTCCATGTCTAGCTGCAGTTTTCTCCCCTCTGCCAAAACTGTGATTTCAACTGTGATTCAAGGAGGACATGAAGAGAACTCTGTTGTATTTTGATACCTCTGTACGTAACATTTCTGTCTGCTTCAGAGTTAGGGCTACTAACCTGTTTGTTTGGTTGCCTCAGGCAACAGGAGGAACATCCTCCATTTCTGTAGTTGTCTTTCATGGAGGAGGGACACATTTCTTAGTTCTTTGCTGCGGCAGAGAAACCTTCCAACTGTGAAGTGTTGCAGTTTTCTTCTAGAGCCCACAGAAAGCCCCGGTGCCAAGTCACAGTGGAGTGCCGTGACGGTTGCCGTGGCCGATTCCCTGCTGCTGCTGCTGCCAGGTTCCCTGTGAATAGCTGTGAAAATAACGAGAGTTGCATTAATACTGTGCTGCTGCTCTGGGGAAAAGCTAAACCTCTTCCTCTCGGGAGGATGACCAATGGGAAGCTGGGAGAGGGAAAAGGCAGGAGGCCTTCTTGCTCTCTTGCAATGAGAGTTTGTGAAAGCAAACCATGCTGTATTTCCAGCAGCTAGATAGAGAGGGATGAATGAGGAGGCTTTATAAAATGTGAATTTATAACAGGAAGCTGAGAACACCTTAGAGCCGCATCATAAGATCCAGGGATAACAGCCTGGTAGGAGTCAGAGCAGCCGATGCAGATGGGCAATCCCTCACTTGCCCTCCCAGCACTGTCTGGCTGTCAGATTCAGTCCCTTGCCTTACCTACTACTTCTCTACCATATTTTCAAGCTGTGACCTGTATAATTTCACTTTCAGAAGTTTGGGTGGCTGAAGGGCAGGAAGAATAGAAAGTGTTTTGTGTCTCTGCTGCTGTTTTAAATCCAGCTGAGGTCTGTAGCAACTAACTGTTCCCATCTGACAGCCCTTCAGAGCTGGAATTGCATGTGGAACAAGCTGTGGTCTTGATGAAAAGCATAGCAGAGCAGGCTTGGTGGGGAGGGCACCAAGCCCTCTGTGAGAGCAGGGCTGAAATAAATGGACAGGACAGATCTCCCTGCTTGTCCTGCTCTTGTTTTGTGACAGCAAGGTGACTTTGTTTTCCAGGGTAGGCTGTCCCACGCCTCTAGGTAGTAGTAACTTCACTTAGAAGGGTGATGCCCGGTTTGGTACATGATTCGGTCTCTAGCAGCGTACTTCTGCTGCCTTCAGGTGATTCAACCCCAATGATGCAACTGCAAGAGCAGAGTTGTAGCTTTTATTTGCTGCTGACTTACTTCTCCTGCAGAACCCAACATATAAATAGAAAGACGGCTAAAAAGGTGCAGTTTATTTGGGTGGAAGGTAGCTTGTGAGGTAGACCGAGTCATGCATCTGTGAAAACAACAAAAATTAGCACCCCTTAAAGGTATTATTTAAACTTTGTAAAATTCTCCTTTTTGATCTATGACCTGCCTGCCTAATTTAGGATGAGAGGTAATGGGCTTAAGTTGTGCCAAGGGAGGTTTAGATTGGACATTAGGAAAAATTTTTATACTGAAAGAGGGGTGACACATTGGAATAGGCTGCCCAGGGAGGTGGTGGTGTCACTGTCCCTGGGGGCATTCAAAAAATGTGTAGATGCTGCGCTTCAGGAGATGGATTAGTGGTCATTATAATTTTAGATAGATGGTTGGACTTGATGATCTTGGAGGTCTTTTCCAACCTTAGCGATTCTGTGAATTTAGCCGTACCAGCATCCTGCAGTGTTTCTGCAGATCACTGACACCAAATGCTGTTCTTGCTCTACCGGAAATATTTGGGGGATGGGAGAAGTCAAAGAACTGTAATTCAGGAAGCTTCTAATTTTTGTCAAGGTTTGGGCTTCAAGTTTCCCCTGGGAGCTGAGCCCGTAGCCAGGACTACAGTCAGTCTGGGGTCGTTGGGTGGAGCTGCCACTGAGCGCCGGCATAGCCTTGTCGGGCAGTAACGATTATCTCTGATCACGAGCAATACTCCTGTCATGAGGTGACACCCATGCATAGAGCCTTGACATCTTCAGTGGAAGGTCCTAAAGAGGAGCTAAGTATCTTTATTTTAATCATTGTCATTCAAAGGATATTTTAATATAAAATACATACATATATATGTATGTACATTTATATATATATATATTTGTAACCAAATGAATGCTAGAACTATGCAAACACTACTGGCTGCTGCTTGAAACTAATGTCTACCAGAACTAGAGTAGATTTGGAGTAGCTTCGTTGAGTTTTTTGTTTTGTTTTGTTTTTTAAATAAAATGCAGCAGACCAAAGTTTTGCTGCAGTTAGTCTTACTAGAAACTTAGGTTATTCCTAATCTGGAACCCACTCAAGTGGGTTATAAAATTACCTGAAGAGTCCTACCACCTCAAAAATATTTCCGTCTGCCTTGGTATTATCGCTGAAAGGCTTTCTTTTGCGGAACATGGGGAAACACAGAGACTGGGACTGGGCGGGATTGGATGGATAGTCAGGAGAGAAGTAGAGTCAAGGAAGGACTGTGTCATAGGATTGAAAGGGCTTCAGGAAGTCTTCCTACTTGTGAAAATGCCCGTCGCAGGGATGGAGGCAGTGATCAAAGCATGGCTGGGCTCAATTCTGGTCCTGGTGGAGGTATTGGAAATCTTCCAGCTGAATCTGATGGTACCAGAGTTTAGTCTGCTGGGAGAAATTCCACGTGGTTTCTACCGTTTCTTTGTGTCAGATCCGATCTTTGCTTTTAGGATTAACTACAGTATATCTGACTGTAACTTTAGTGACCTTTGACTTCTTACTCCTGGGGACTGTAAAAAATTCAGGTTTCCTATAACATTATCCTCATCCCAACTGTGAACATGTTACTACTGCTTCTTATAATTTATTGTCTTTCTGTTCCTGAACATCTGTGTGATCCAGCTGTTCACCAGCACCACCTTCCAGTGCTTCATTAGCTTTTATGCACAGGGAATTGTTGCAATGGATAAGTTGACCATGCTAGTTGGAAGAGCAGAAGCCTTTGGAGAATGACTTTTGCTTCCTCTAGCTGTCGTTAGGGAGTGCACACACACATACCTGTATATACATATATATGTATACGTATATAAAGTGTTTCAATATAAACTCATTTAGCATTATTCTTATTTAATTTATATTTTAATCCAGTTGTAAACCAAAGTATTACAGCTTGTGAAATGATGCGTCGTGGAAATAGGAGGAACCTTTTTAGATGGGAGATCTGAAAGGTCTTTGTGGATACGAATAAGACTTAAGAGCTTGTCCTGCTGAAATCCTAGAGATTTGCAGCCTTGGAAGGATTTAAGACTTACTGAGTAATGTCTGATGGTGGGGAAGCAGTGTGGGTTACCATTTTAAAGTGCTATTGTGGTGGTGGGGTTTTTTTCTCATCCAGTATAACTTGGTATGGAGGAATTGCTGCAGTGGGGCATCTGAGGGAGGTGAGGTGCATGGTTAAAGTGAAGAGGGCGATGTCAGGGAGCACTGTTTGCTCCTGGTGTCTTTTGGTCACAGATGTGGATCGAAGTGTACTGTGGTCAGCTCTGGACCTCTCAGTACTGCCTTGTCGAACCACCCAGCAGGGAGCTGGCCTGTTGATGGTGTGAATGAGCGCACTGAAATCGCCACTCAGCAGCTTTTTCTGCTGCTGGACTTTTCCAGCAGAATCCCTTTGGAGTCTGTGCCACCCTGCTGGTCGCAAAACCTGGGGCTTCTGCCCTGCCTCCTGAATTGGGATGCTTTAAGGAAGCAAGAGGGCTTGCCTACTAGAACGCCTTGAGGAAATCCCCTTCAAGGGAGAACAGGGCAGGAATTTAGGTGCAGGTTTGCTGTATATGCTGTAACATGGATCTAGAGTGACTCTGTATGGTCCTCTACCTGATCCCTTCCTCATAATTGCAGGGTTTGGATGAATTTCTATAAACACACGTAGAAAAGACAGGCCGGGCTCTCAGTGCTGGCACTGCTTCTGCCCGCGTCCCCTTTGGCTTGCTACTTCGTGCTGTGGCATCTAACAAGGGTTGGAGCTGAGAGGTGTTTGTTGAGATGGAGTATGGCTGCCACTGGACCAGGTGCTCCTGGGCAGGGCTCTGTGCCTTCTGAAGGCTTGGGAATTGCAGTGGTTTTCATGGTACTTAATGCTTTTGTAGGAAAATAAGTACATTCTGGCAAGCTCAGAAATAAAAAAGGAGAAGAGCAAATCAGACTGTAGTGTGGCACGACTGGGAGCTAGAGAGAGGAAGCCACAAAAACAGCTGCGGATGTACTTAGGATCTAATTTATAGCCTTAGAAAACCAGCCATTGCTATTTATTCATGTCTAGAGGTGCCTGGTTTGGGGTTTTTTAACTTCTGTGGAGATGTGTGCCCTGCTGTCACCAACAAGAAGAAAAAATGAGTTCAAAGTTAAAATCCTGCCCACTCTTCTGTACCAGGGACTAACTACCTTTCCAGAGAACTAGCAAACACAAAGAACAAATTCACCTCTTAACTACGTCCTGTGGGCTTGGCAGTGGCTCCGCTTGCTCTCGCTTTTCTGCTCAGCCTGCACCTGAGAGCCTCTTTTTAAGGAAGGTCTCCCTGCATCCCTTATATTGAGCAGGGTGATGTTCCACCCCTCACACAACTCTGCCAGCCACATGCAGGACAATTTTTAGCTACTAGATCTGGCAAATACAGAAAGACTGTAAGCTATTCTATTTGTAATCACAGTTCCCAAGTACAGAGTACAAGGTCCCTGCTGTACCTGTGCATAGGAACATCATCCATCACATCTAATTCCTTTTGATCCAGGCATCCTGTAGGCAGCCTCGGCGCGAAGGTGCTTCTCCGGGCAGCTGTCAGGAGAAACTGGTCTGATACCAGCAGCAGATCCCATCTGAGGTACCTTAGACCAAGCGCTGGCTGCTAATTGGGCAAAAAAGAGTTATTTGATTGAAACGTTTGTCTGTACTGTCAGGCTTTGTTCCAATAACCTTCAATAACATATATATTTTATTTTTTTACAAAAGGGTAGCCCTTTCTACTGAAAGTTTCCTGAGTTGATTTACCACTAGTGTCAGTAGACAGCATCCAGTAGCTCCCCAGTGTTTAGTGGGCTGGTGACGCGCTGTAAACTGGAGGCTTTGGGTGAGGTGGTGGTGACTGTGTGTGGCTGGCTGGCTTTCTCTAGAATAATTCTGATGGCTTTTGGACACAGACCAAAAATGATTGTTTGTGTTTTAAAGCTTTAATTCTTTTTGTGGAAGTGTTGAAAAATCTTAGATCCTCCCCCACTTATTTTTATGTTCTGTCTAGTTAAATTCTCATCCAGCATTGGTTTGTAATCTAAGAATGATTTCTGCAACAACCATGGGTAGGGATTTCTAGGACTTTGCAGATCACAGAAGGTTTAAAGCCTGTGGCTGTAGGAGGTGATGTTTGTAACATGGTTTTTATGCTGCTGTAGAGGTTGGGAGGGATGAGGAAGGGTCACTGCGGTGAGCCAGTCTCTGTCGCACTGTGGATCCAGTCACTGGGCAGCGGTGCCTGCTTGCTGGGGTGTACGAGGTTGAAGGTGCAGGTGGGATTTTCTTTGGGTATTTTCTCTGTGGCTTCCCACTGCGTAGCGGACAACAGAGTCCGCTGCTTTCAGCTGCAGGAGCACGGTCAACACTGAAGCAGCGCGTCAGGAGCCTGCGTGGGAATCATAGGAGGGGTATCGTGCACCTTCAGAACTAAAAAGAAGTTGGACTTGTCAAAGGCTTTTACGAAGGAGGAGTTAAACCTGCTTTCGGCAGGGTGGTGGAGCAGGCCTGCGGGTTTTGGCTGTTAACATATATTCAGACCCTTGTTTTTGCAGGGTGAGATGGACCATGTCAGAGATCTGGGCAAGGAAAAGTGGTAGTGCTTGAACCCCACGTTCTCATTCCAGGTTTCCAGCGAGAACCACAACAGGTACGTTGATGCCGTCGATGGGGTGGAGGGGGGAGGAGTTCTGCAGCATCGTGTTAGGTGGCTGGGAGTGTGTACATGTTACACTGGGGGGTGCTGGCTGCACCGTGCCAGAGATGCCCCAGGTCAACGGGCACCTGTAGTAGGATGGTGTGGTGTTCCCCAGAAGTGGTTTTAGCTGGGGACAGACAGCTCAAGACCTGGTCTTAGCACCAAGGGAGGTGACTCACATGGGTGGTTTTCTTCTTTGCCGGAGGGAAGTTATTGTGTCTGCTGGAAAAAAAACCCGCGTGTGGGAGTCTGGGGTAATTGTTGCTAGGAAACGAGTTCCATTCTGGTTATATTTCAGCAGCAAAATTATTAACAGAGTAATTCTTTTTGTTAAAAAATATAGTGTGTTAATTCTAATCTGGTGATCACGATCTGCTTACATCATCTAGCGTGTGACTCACATCACACCTCTTAACAAAGCTGGTTTTATCTTCCCAGTATTTCCCTAAAGCCATTGCAGGCTGTAAAGGGGAAGAGAGGCCCTTTCCCTGTGTGCTGCTGAGCGCTCTAAAGGGTTCAGCCCTCAAAGCGATTGCAAACAGCAGCACTTCCACCGCACAGACAGCTTGCTCGCACGAGCCAGCGTTTCTTTAGATAGCCGGGGACGCACCATCTGGTTCTCCCAAGCCCGAGCTGTTTGGTGTAGCAGGGAGGAGATTTGCAAAGTGCAAACGGGAACAGCAAGGAAAGGAGATTGGCTTAGCAGGGAGGAGGGAGACATTGGAAATATGAAGAGGGCTCATCTGTTTTCAGCACTGGTTGGGGGCTGTTGGCACTGGAAACCAACAGGAGGTTGGGTAGAATAGGTGAAATGACAGCAAAGTGTCGTTACGAAGAAGCGTGCATTTGTGTCTAGCACATTGTGGATTCTGTAGGCAGGGAAATGCCAGTTGCAGAACCTGTGTGTGTCCAGGAGCAGGCAAGAAAACCTGTTGCTTTGGGAGACAGTTGTGCAAAGGCACCTGTACCTTGTCCTACAATGTAGAGCTGAGCACTGCCGGCATTTTCCACCCTGGAGCTGTGAACGGTAACGGAAAACAAGTCAGTCCCTAGCAGAGGTAAATTTGCTGTGCAGATTTCAGAGACACCCTTGGAAGGAGCTGAAGGGTGGCAGGTGAAGGCTGGAAATCGGTAGTACCAGACAGATTTCAAGTGCCATTTTCTGAACATCAGGTTTTCTAGCATGTGTTTAAGCTGCTGGAGGCTGAAGTTTGCTTTTGTTTAGTACTCCCTCCTTTACTGATGCCATTTCTTCTGTTTAAACTCAGCAGCCAGGGGGAGGGTGCAGAGAAGATGGAGCCAGACTCGGCTCAGAGGTGCATGGTGGAAGGAGGAGCAGCAGTAGGCAGAAGTTGATTCAGTTTAGGTGTTCTAAGACATTTTTTCACTGTAAATATAGCCAAACAGTATTGGTTTGTCCAGAGAGACTGTGAAATCTCCATCGTGGGAGGTAGGCCACATTTGACCAGGCAAGACTCCAAGCGACCCTGCTGGAAGTCAGCCCTGCATTGAGGGGGGAGGCAGGGTAGGGACCCAGAGACCTCCCTCCCACCCCTTTTTGGTCTGGGCTTCTCTTCCACTCCCCTGGAATATTTAATATTGCCCCACTGCATCATACAAAACAAGGGAGAGAGCATTTCATCCTCCCCGTGCATTTCCAGTTACAAATATCATGGCTGCCGTGGTCTGTAGACAGTTCCAGCTGCTCTCCACGCGAGACAGCAGCCTCCAGGTTCCTGTTGCCATTAGACTATGCCAAGCTGTATTTTTGTTACTGTTTTTCTTTTTTTTAGTATTATCATGTTAAAATTGGCAGCCTTAATGGGCTTCCTAGTTCATATCAGTTAAGCTTTTAAAACATATTCAGGTATCTTTTAAATACTGCTGTGTAAGTTCCTTGTTTAATCTGACATACTCTAATTTATTATTTTACTGCAGTTATCTAGGGCAGTACTTCAGAAGAAAACCCAGTGCATTATTTTTTTGCAGCCTGTCAGTTATGTTAAGCCTCCAGCTTTACTGAGTTTTTGTCAATGTACTTACCCCTCTCCCCTTCAGATCTACGGTTAAATGTCTTTGTTATTTTTATATTGCAGTGAAGCCTATTTATTTAAACCTTCCTGTTACCTTTGCAGTAAGACCTAATACCATTGGCTACGAAACTGTGAAACTAATTAGAAATAAAAAATGAAGCAAGATTGGCTAGTGTTACTACTGGTTTGTAAAATACAGAAAGTAGCAGCATAAAAGGAGAAAAATACAATGGAAATTACTCAGGCTGGGGCAAGGAGAGCGATCGCAAAACTACAGCTGAGAAACTTCTTGGAAATTAGTTTTAATCTGATGTTACTTCACTGTTTCCCCATTTGGTCAAGTTTAAAAGCGGTCTCTTGAGACCAAGAGGTTTGTCTGGGGTCCGTTCGTTCACCGAGGTGTCTCGGGCAGCGGACTGATTTGGGAACTTGTGCTCCCATGATGTTACTTGTTCGGAGTTTACATGTCAAAGGAAAATGTGGATTACTGTGAAGTTTTTATTTAACGCTTCATTGCATGTAAATTGGTAACTGAACACAACTCTCGGCTTAGAGAGGTGAGGGCCGGTGGGGAGGAGGAGGGGGCCGTGCCGCCACAGAGGCTGGCAGCTGCCGGTTCCGCTAGCAACGGGCGGATGCTGCAGTTCTGCCCCGTGGCAGCTTCGATTGTGGCACGAGGTGTGAAGCCTCATCACCCTGCAGCCATCCCCTGCCCCCGGGGTGCTTTGTTGGCTGCACCCACACCAGAATCCAGGTGAATCAGTCCTAAGTTTGGTCCCTGGGAGAACACGGGGATATTTGTAGGTACAGGCTGAGGGCAAACTGGATTTCTGATGGAGGTGTAGGGACCATGGTGTGCAGGGACTTTTCTCATGTGTTAGGAGGTTTCCTAAGCCAGGGTTATGCTGTTGAGGGAAGCAGCCCAATCAGGACTGCAGGTGAATTTGGGCCGGAGAGCACAAGTTTGTCATGCCCTTTGCTTAAGACGGATTCCTTTTGGCTCCTCTAAAGCGCTTCCCTGGGCAGAAAGCTGACGTGCGACAGCTTGCATGGCTACACTGTCACAGGGCAAAGCGACTGGCAGAAGTATTTTGAAGCAAAAGGGGAGCGTTGTCATTCAAATAACGCATGTTTCCTTTGTGTTCGTGTATGTAAAATTTGCTGAGGGCTAGAAGTGGCCAAGGGGTGGGAGAGTAATGCTTCTTGGTGGCAAAACAGGGACTTTGCTGAATAAGCTCTTTTAAAAACTGTGATAGGAAGAGAATAAACTGCAGCTGTATGCATTTGCGGTAACAAGTTCCTCACCTTGTGCCCCATGCTTGCAGGGAGGGTTGGTAAAGGACAAGAGAAGCCTGTAGTAGAGTTTAGCTGACAGAAACGATAGCAAGCTATTCAAAGTACTGCTTTTGTCTGAAAAGGGAAAGGGCGGGGTTTCCCCCTAAGCCTCTGCTGTCTTAAACACTAGCTGAAGCTCACAGTTGTCTGTGACACTGCCCACTGCCCCCTCCTTTCCCCGGCGTCCCCCCATCCTTCCTGTACAACACTGTGAATCTGACACCGGTAGCAATGTTTAACATTTCCATTAAACCGCTCAGAGGATGAAATGCTGTACTCCGCCGACACACAGTGACGCTGTAGCAGGTGAGCTGTGACCGAGCACCCTGTTCAGCTGAACAGGAACCCCCAAAGAGGGACACTGATGACTGAGCACTTCCTTGCGGGGCAGTGGAAGGGTATCGTAACAAGAGTTAACAACCTAAGTGGCTTCATATAGCAATGTGCTAATCAAATTCGACTCTGTAACGAACTAAACTGACAATCAATTTCTAAAATCTAAAAGCCTCTTAGAGGGAATAGCCAAGTATGTCTTCAACAGAAAGATTAAACTGAGATAACTGTTATTAAAAGAGCACAGGATTTTTTCCTTTTTTTTTTTTTTTTTTTTTAATATGCGCAATCACTCCAGAAATTGAGTTGCATTAAGCAGCAGAAGATTCACAGGACAGTAACTACCTCTCTCTCTCAGAGTGCTGAGGTGACCACGCTACATACCCTATCAGCAAAGCTTTCACTTCAAACAGATTTGTTTTCCTTACCTCTGTGTTTCCGAAATGCAGGTCTGCTCTGTAAAGTGACTCTAGGGAAATGGCATCTGGCAGGAGCAGGGGGAAGCCTTTTGGGGTCCACCGTCCCTTTTTGCCGCCAGTTTCTCACTATGACCGTTGCAGGTTTGCTCTGGGGCTGTGACAGTTCTGGGTGGATTCGTTACTTGATGTATTCTGCGTAACTGGGAACTGTCCTGCTGCCCAAAGGCTGCTGCCAGAGCTGCGAGCTCAGCTTCCTGCACTGGGAAATTAGTTAATGGTGAGGAAGGTAAGAGGAGAATCCATCTCCCTCCTGCCTCCAAGAGAGCAGGCAGCAGTTAAAAAAAACTAAAAAAAGCAATAAAAAATACAAAATGCTTTTATACGTTGTTCATTAGTCAGCAGATCTGACTCTACCAATTTATATATACACATACACAGAGCAGATCTCGCATGTGAAAAGGTGCCATTTTTTTCTAAATGGAGTCCCTTTCCAAACTAGAACAGCACTTTAAATAGGTTCCTCTTAAAAAATAAAAAAATAAATAAAAAAAACCCAACAAAAAAATAACCCTTTACTGAAGAAATGCACTTTAAATGGTAAGATGAGTACGGCTGTTGCTGGCTTTTGAAACAGCCTGTACAGGTGGGTGGCTTCTTGTCAGCCAGAGCCCTGGAGGGAGCGACGTTGCCAGACCTTTGGCTGCCATCGCAGCCCAAAAAAAAAAAAAAAAAAAA
>JAAGNO010030872.1:0-22766 GCA_033439905.1 Ceryle rudis
TGCTCAGGGACGCCCAGGGACAGGACACGGGGCAAGGGGTGCAGCTGGAGCATGGGAGGGTCCAGGGAAACATCAGGAGGGACTTGTTCAGGGTGAGGGTGACAGAGCCTGGCACAGGCTGCCCAGGGAGGTTGTGGAGTCTCCTGCTCTGGAGGCTTTCCAAACCCACCTGGATCTGTTGCTGTGGGACCTGCCCTCGGTGATTCTGCTCTGGCAGGGGGGTTGGACTCAAAAGATCTTTCAAGGTCCCTTCCAGCCCCCACCATTCTGTGATTCTGTGAGTCAGACTGCAGCGCAGTTCTTTCACGTGTTAATTAGAGATCTTCCACAAAAAAGGACATGAAGATGTCTGCAGGAGCCAGCAGAAGAAAAGAAAGTTAAATATCCTACCCCTGGTTTACTGTTGTTGGCACAGGGCGATCTGTTAGCATCCTCTGAGGAGTGAGTGGGTGCTCAGTGCCATATGCTACAGAACAGTCCTTCGCAGAGGATGCCGAGCTGTGAGCGAGGGTGGAAAGGCAACTTTTCAATCCGTCTGTTCAAGAACTTGCAGCTCTCCCACCATGGCCGGCAAAATGATAAACACAGCTATTAGGTAGAGGCTCACCTGTGTAATCCATTCCCCCAGGTTGTTGCTGCTAATAGCAGGAGAAACAACTTCTGAGCTATGAAAATAACATGGTGGATTATAATTTTTTTTTTTTGCTTTCGATGGCTGTGCTGTCAGAAAACTGCTGTGAGCAAACGGACTGATTTTTAACCTAGGCAAACTGTATTTAAGCAGTCGAGGTCCGCCTCCCTCTGAGTCATCTTCAGAACTTCCACAACAACTCTTGAACCTCTTGACCAACTTCTGTCAGCTTTTATCAGCAAGGTAGAAGCATCAGAGTTGTCTGCATGTATTTGTGAGAATGGAAAATGGCGAGAGAGGTTTGAATTATTTGAATTTATAATTATTGGTGAGGTAGTTCTGGGCATCATAGTGAAAACTGGGGTTTTTCTGATGGTAGTTGAAGGTTATTCTTTCCTTGATATTTTTAGTACTTTACATTGCAATATATTCTCTGAGCTGCCATAAAGGTTGTACGTAATGTATCAGAGAACACAGTAGGCTTGGAGCCACAGGTCTTGAGTTGTAGTTGCCTCTATAAATGAGAATTTCTCCTCTAAGTACATTCCCTTCCTATTTAGCTTGCAAAAAAAACCCCTAAGGAAATGCAGAGACATTAACGTCAAGCCCGGGAGACTGAAAAGTGTGAAATCCTGCGAACTAAAAGCATGGGAAGATGTTCTGGTGACAGCAGCATTGACTGGTAGTCCTGGTACCAGTGGAGTCGCGTTGTACTAAGTCCTTCGTAATTATGAAGTGCTGAGTTATAACCTTACATGAAAAGTGTGAAGGGTCAAGTCATATGAAAGATACTGAGTAGCTGGCTATGGGTACCTCACAGGTATGACAAGAATAATTATTCATATAAAGCCAGACCTCAGAGGGTTCACCAGGGCCTTACTGCCTAAGACATGGGCAACCAGTGACAGGAAGACACCTTCCATTTTATACACGAGATATTGCACAGAAGGATGAGGAACAATTAACCACTTGCCCCAGGAAAGCTGAAGACAGGCAGAAAAAAAGATCTCTCGGGTTCTAGTCATACCCTGTAACCACCAGAACACCAATACTCTTCTAAAACACGGAAAGAGAAAAACAATAGTCTTGGTTAGTATTGTGTCTATCTTCCTATGCCCTCAATATTTAATATGCAATCAAATATTAATGTTTGACCTGATTATCCTTGAGCTTTTTTCTTTTTTTTTTCTTTCTTTCTTTTTTTTTTTTTTTTTTTTATTTTTAAAGAGTCACAATGAGACAGGTTGGTTGCAGAAGCAAATGCTAAACTGTTGAAAAGATGAATCTAAAAATTAGATATCAATTTCAAGGGTAAATCTAAACGCCGCAGTGGAGCTGTTATGGGAGCTCATATGCATCCTGTAATGTGTATTTATAATGGGCTCCTCGCAGAGTGTGCTGTGCTGGCATCACTCTAGCTCTGGGTCTGTCAGCGTTTCCACTCTTAAGTGCTATCATTCAGGGTGCTGCAACTCAGCCATCACATTCCTCTCATCACCGAGATGGGATGTGCGGACTTTTCCATAAGGTTCCCAGATGGAGAAATTTTTTACAAGAGTGAAGCCAGGAGGATTCTCTGGGCATCTAACGATGTACTCCAGAGTACAGCAACAACGGAGAGAGATGGCTTGCGATGTGTTAATGGCAGTTGCTGAACCAACTTATGTAGGTTAGTAGTTAAGTATAAACTTAGAGAGATAAAAAATCTGTTCTTAAATCACCGCAACTAAACGTTTAGTCCCTGCGTGTACCTTAATCTGCTGAGGATACAGGTTACACATACAGCTTCATCTTCAGAATTACTTTCCTTTCATCGTCTGTTCCCAGCATATGCTGCTTTTAATACTACACAAATTCAAGGTTTCTGCCACCATAAGTAGTTCCATTATAGTCCCCCTGACTTTAACGGTGCTGACATCAGTTTACACCGGCTGAGGGTACGTCTGGTTGGCTTTCATATCTCCAGTTTGATCTCAGCTCTGCATTTACTTTGTCGTAGAGATGCTAACTTGGAAATGTGTATATCAGGGAGATTTCGAACATAATTTTCCTTGCTGAGCAGAAATCCTCCAGGGGTTAACTTGTCAGAGCAATGCAATATAAAATAATCTGTCGGATATGTTGGACTCCCGGGGTGTAGTGTATCAGTCTCTGTGCCGGGTGCCATGGATAGGAGGGTGCTGGCTTGCTAAAGCCTCTAAGTAGATTTGAGAAGGTCTTGTTATCTGCATGTGGGAAACAACACTTACAAGAATGAAGTGAGCTCTGCAAATTGGAAGAGCGAGTTCACTTGGCCAGAACACAACTGGTGTGACAGAAAGCATTTGCAGGGAACAGCTCCTAGCACTGCTTTAGCCTGTGAAAGACACTTGCAATAGGAGACAACTGTTGGGAGGAGAGTGTTTGAAACTGCGAGCGCACGGTGCCGGCTTGTGTCCTGCTTTTCACCCACCAGCACCCCCAAGCCCTTCTCTGCTGCTCTCAGTAGTCGAATACCAGGATCTTGTTACTGCTGGCCTGAGTGCAGGTAGTCACTGGTGCAAAGCTGGAATTCCATCCTTGAAGGCCTCCAGTGCCTTTTTCTCCATGTTCACATCCTAGGGAGGTCAGGCACCGCACCGCCAGCGCTACATTCCCTCTGGCTTGGCTTTCTGGGTTCCGGATGGCTCTAGAGGTGTGCACACTTTGTTTCTTCTCGTTCACCCTTTGCAAACAGAGGGCTCGCTGCCCAGTGATGAGCTGCAGAACATTGCTAAGGTCCTTAATGTGACCATTTTTGATTGGCGGAGAGGGAGAGTGAGCATCTCCCAGGGCGTACACTGGCAATACCAGAATGAGCTGTCACTCGTGGTAAATTGTGCAGATCTTCATAACATCATCTTCCTTCAACAGTCTCGCGTGCTTTGATGTGTGGTGAATTAATTAATACTTTAAATGTCAGCACTGCTATCTTTGGGTACCCGAGTTAGTCCCCGTGGAGATGATCGGGACCGAGTGGTTCTCTCAGGTTTGGTGAATGCAGCCGCGCGTCGTGGCATCCGTTGCCCAAGTGTGAGAAACACTTTTTTTCTTCCTATTCCAGTGAGTCATCACAGCTGGAGACTGGTATTTAAAATGAAAGGATGGATTTGGGGGGATAAGGAACAATATAAAAGGGGATGCCCTGTGCCACACGGTACCTGAGGCACGTCATAAATTGTCAGGCAAACCAGGGGGCATTTAGACCTTGCCCTGATGCTGGCTGGAACGGTTCTGTTGTTAAAACAGTCAAGTTAGAGTGAGGCTCACAGAATAACTGACAGTTTAGTTTATTCACTAGATGGTTGCTCTTTTTTTGCATACTCTATGCACAAATCTTTAAACTGTGCTCGGGGAAATTCAAGAGACCCCTCGTGCCTGAAACACTGGATTTAAGGGTTGCCAAAGGGATTTTGCTGTACTCGAGTCAGTTTTCTCAGGGGTTTCAGTTCAGAGATCTGATTTGTAGGAAATAAAGAGCAGCCTGCTTTGGCGTCAGACCCCTTTATGGTCTCTCAATCCACGAACCCAAAAGCATTTGGATGTCATTTTGGTGTATTTCAATGTAACGCAAAGATAAATCACTGCTGACCCGGTAGCTCAGTAGAAGTTGTGCTGTGGTGAAGCTGTTTAAACTTGCTGGTGGGTTCTACAATCTGCCTTTCAGCTGAAAAGGAGCCATTTACTTCTGTAAATGTTGGATGTTGGTTTTTAGCAGGATTTCATGACAGAGATATTTTTGTTTCATTAATGAGTAAAACCAGTAGTAGGTAATTTTGTTGCAAGCTGTACAGAAAACCTTTTGTGCTGAAGGACACAATATATACATTGATTCAGAATGTCTGAGGAGTTCCTGGGACAATTCAGCGTTGTTGAGAAATAATTTGCCGCTATTTATCTATCAGAATGAAAATGTCTGTGTCAATCCATTGGAAAAATGTTTGTTGAATAATAGCCAATTTCTTCTTCCTGAATTAGCATTTTGTATATTCCCATTAGCTATTTTTAGTGAACTATATATACATATATCTTTGAATTCCTATATATTTTACATTGCTTTTGCTTAGCTTAGGATATATATATCTCAACTGATCAGACTCGTAATCAAGAAGAGAAATGGCACGTAATGATGTATAGGCTCTTGAGAGAATTGGCCTATAATTCTCAGGATTATTGGCAAAAAACCCCCACCCCCAAAAAAAACCCTCTTCCCAAATGGGATGTAGATTCTGTGGCAGTTGAAATGTGTATTATTAAACTCCTTAAGCAAACCAGAATGGCTCCCAGTGGAGAGCAAAGACATTCTAAGTATAGCCAAGACTAAATTCTCAGGTCTGGGTTTTCTCTGCTCAATTCCCACTTGATTATCTCCTGTAATATTTAAACTTCATGCCATGCCATAATTATTTAATAAAAAGTAAATATAAAATGTATCTCAGTGGGGAATATGACCTTTTACCTTCGTGTTGTTACACCAAATACACAGATAAACAGAGAATCTGGATCCCTCTAATGGTCTGTCTCACCTGAGAGTTTCATTCTTCTGGTGTCCGAGACAGTTACCCTGGAAGGTGCTGGGTGTGTTTTTGTTCAGTGCCATCAGCATCTCTTGCAATCGGGTGTTTTCCGCTCTGCCGATGTCACCGGGTAGTTAAAAGAAAATAATTTCAAAAGAACCACAAATGGTACAAGAGGATAGAAGCAGCTTGGACTGAATGAGGACAGTGCTAAAGGACTCACATGTGTTACTTATTGAGTGTGTCGAGGAATTTGTACCAAGATACTCAGCATGAAAGTGCTGCTTGACTTATCAAGTGTATTCTGAAGTATAAGGAAATTCTACAAAACCATAACTGTGTTAGTAAACACTAATAGCCCTGATGGATTAGAGCGATCAAAGCCTGTGAGCGTGCAGAATGCTACAGAACTGACTGTTGGTTTTGGTATTAATTTGGAGTTTAATTTTGAACAATCAGAAATTAGATTATTATTCCCCCAATTTTATAGTAGAGAGTATTAGAGTGACTGAAGCTTTATGAAATCCGCAGCGATGCCAATAGGGCTCTACCAGCAATTACTAACTGAGGATCTGGGTCAAAATCTCTTGGCTTATCCACTGGAGATTCAGATGATTCCAGGGAAGTGGCTGCGTATGCACAACAGCCACTGACGAAGTTAATGTGGCTAATGAAGAGCTGTGCCCTAGTTTGTGACGGCAGAATGTCGGGGGGTGTGTGTGTGTGATGTGTTTATTAGATGAGCAAATCCAGTACTCTGGTTTCTGACTGTATAATAAACACAGTGGCTGACCTGATCTAACTTGCCTTTGTACCATAACTCGCTACGTTACTGCCATGGTCAGTTTTATCCAGAATAAAGACATTCATCCCTAAAAGAGTGTTTAGTGACAGTGCTTCCCAGCCGTATCTTTCAAATTAGCCACTCAGCCTTTGATAGGTGAGTGAGAAGTCAGCATCAGAGACCGGAGTGGTTTTAAGTGCAGAAGTCGTGATTTCTTTGTTCTTTTATCGAGTGAGCCAGACTCACTACTGTGACCCTTTGGAATGCTTTCGGTAAGAAGTTTTGCAAATAGCATGCAGCGTTTGCATAAATATTGTCATTTGCTTCAACACAGCTGCCTCTGAGCACATTTTCTGGAATACTGTCAGAAAAAGAGCATGTCCATTCAGTTCAGCAGTGGCCCACCAGCCTGAGCAGGCACAGGGCGTGCGTGAGCGTGTGTATATACACGTGAGTGGAAGAATTTTCTCAAAGCTTAGCTGTTAGCAGAAAGGTACCACTCTTTCTTTAACAAATCACAGGCTGAGCGTGTACAGATAACGGCAGAAACATCTGTACAACAAAACGGGACATCAAGAGTTGAGGGAACCTGGTCTGTGTCACATGGTCCAACATGAATAGCTGGTGTGTCTCGACTTTCTTAGGGGTAGAATAAGTATTGTCTCTGAAAAGGGATTAGGGATCCTTGTGTAGTTCTTGTAAAGCTTAGCTTAACAGTCAGCCTGTCCTACAGACAGTGATGGGGGATTGCCTGGGCAATGTACAATTCTTCTAACGTACAATTCTTCTACAATGTAAAATGCTTCTAAGAACCCGGGCAAGGAGGGGTGTTCTGTGGAGAAGCTGTGAAATCCATCCTGCTTAGGTAATGAAACTACGAGATATATCTGTATAAATACTCATATAATATGGTGGGGGTTTTTTCTGCTTTCCTTTCAGCTTTAAATGAACCAACCATAGACTACGGTTTCCAAAGACTGCAAAAGGTCATCCCAAGACATCCTGGTGACCCTGAGAGACTAGCTAAGGTAAAATATTTTTTAATCATTTCTCTGAGACCACTAAATATGTTTTTTCACTTCTAACTTACAAAAGAAACATAATTGTAAGGTCACCAGTTAGTTGCAGGTGACCATGTAGCACTTACAGCACTCAAAGCTCAACTTTTTCTGTAGCAGCAAGACCTGCATTTAGGAAAAAAATGAATGGGCGTGGAAATTAATCAGATTTGTATGTGTCTGTGCAAAAGAAGTTACAGAAATTCAGTAAGGAGTGGAGCTCCTGTTTAAATTGGGCCTGTCTGAGAACCGCCTCATTTCTGGAGCTGTTGTCTTCGAGGCAGCTTCAGGACTCTGGAGAGCTCCGGAGACCGGCGGGGCTGGGCGCACCCCACCGGCTGACGTCACTACCGCCCCACGTCAGCACTTCACAGTGACTGATGGTTTTGGGTGTCTAGTTTGAGATATTGTGAGGGGTTCCATTTTTCCACATAAGAAGTGGCAAATAATGGCTCTTTAAGGGACCCGGTTTTCAGAATGACCGCATGCAAAGCCCAGTCACTTCAGAAGTACTAGCCCAGGGTTTTATTTGCATTGAAATCCTTTTCTGTTGAAAAGATCAATTTTCTTCATCTGCTCATCCTCCAGGAGATGCTGTTGAAACGAGCTGCTGACCTGGTCGAAGCACTGTACGGAACGCCGCACAACAACCAGGTCAGAACCACTCCTCTCGACGGGGGAGTGAAGACGTTCAGGTTTAGTCACCAACACTAGAACATTTCCCCAAGCCCCTTGCTGAACTCGCCCCTCTCCTCTGCAGGACATCATTCTGAAACGCGCTGCAGACATCGCCGAAGCTCTTTACAGCGTCCCACGGAACCCTGCCCAGATCCCAGCACTGTCCAGCTCTCCAGCTCACAGCAGCATGATGGGAATTAACTCCTACGGCAGCCAGTTAGGAGTCAGCATTTCAGAGTCAACGCAGGGCAACAACCAAGGTAAGCAGCACGGGTAGGGCAGTGCTCCTTTAAATGATGAACATTGGAACCACAGTCACTTCTGTAGTAGTCTCTCTGCTTCGTTATCTGCTCAGCTTATGAACAGAAAGATGGTTTTCAACTGTCAGCAGTAGAAATGGGGGTGTGCTCCATTTTGGACTGGACCAGGTTCCAGTCACCAGATTAGCTATGGCTGAAATAATTCTGGAGTATTTTCTGATACCAATTTAACCCTGAATTCTCTCCCTGATCCCCTCAATGTATTTTTTTTTTTTTAATTTAGGCTGCTTCTTCACTGTTAACTTTACCAACTTGCATATATTGTATGTGTTACATTTCCTCCAAGTATCTTCTTGATTGCTGGGAAAACATGCCATAAAATGATGCGTTATCAGTAATACATCATGTGAACAGTATCAACTTTGTACATTTTCTGACTCTGGAATCCTTTGATTTTTAGCACTCGCCCCCAGTAAGGTCCAGTCTGTGGTGAGGGCATGAGTAGCTGTGATTAACGCTCTGAGGCAGTAAAACCATGTCACATGAAGTGAATATTACATGCTAAAGGTCATCATGTAGGTAATTTTGATAGTTTTTTAAATGAGGTCTTACCAGCCCTGAATAAGAACTTTGTAATACAAATGGGCAAAAATAACTCGGTATCTAAATGGTAACCACTTTTTAAGTAGCTCTTGGATCACTTCTTTCTAATGAAAGCTTCTGAGTGAAATGAAAACCTTTTGCAGCTGTAATAACAGCCTTGCACTTTAATGCTGATAGCTGTGGTGGACTTCCAACCTCTTCTTGGAGAAAAATGAGGCTAAATTTTAGTCCTGAAATATCTGTGCTTAATTAATCTGGATTTAAGTAAGTAACATATCTGAACAGGGAATATATAGAAGAGAGTTTTCAGCCAAATCCATTGACATGCTTTGAAATGTGGTTTATTGGTTCTTTAGGTTACATTCGTAACACAAGCAGCATCTCACCCCGAGGCTACTCCTCCAGTTCCACACCTCAGCAGTCCAATTACAGCACTTCCAGCAACAGCATGAACGGCTACAGCAACGTCCCCATGTCCAACCTGGGCGTTCCGGGCTCGCCTGGATTCATTAACGGCTCTCCAACAGGATCCCCCTATGGCCGTAAGTGCTCTGCTGCTCTTGCCTTCACCTCTTGCTCCTGCATCATTTAATTCACCGCATCAATCTAAGGTACAATTGGCAACTTCAGATGATTAAGCACTTTTAGCATCGAGACTACTCTGAAGCCTATGCAAAAGCCACTCTAAAATAATATTTATGTGTTTATCAATAAGTGAGAGATGAATTGTGGAGTAATTTCCTGGGGAACTATATTACCTTGATAACCAGAAATAAAACAACAATGGAATTAAGTTCTGGAAGTTGGCATTATTGGATTTGTAGTGACTAGTTTTACCATGAGCAAGCCACCCTTTCTTTCATGCCTTAATCGCCCTCTGGCAGGAGTATATGTGTGAAAAATGTTTTAATATATATATATGTACGTGTAAGAGGATGAACAGTTAAACAGCTGTTTACTTATTGACTTTTTATTTAATTATTTACCCATTTGCCTATTTATTTGCTGAGAAATAGCTGTTTTTTTTCTGGGAAGTAAGCAAACAGGTGCTTAACAAGCCATTGGACATACAACGGGACTTTTCCCGGCAAGACACTTCTTTAAAGAGAAGCCAATTTAGATTCAAATCTAAGCAAGAGCTGGAAAGATCCCCCCTCAACTCCAGCCAAGGGAATCCTCATTTTTAAAAAGCGGGGGAGGACACAGGAATGAGCAGCCTTCCCAACTTCCAAAGCACAGTGTGTAAGTGGACAGGCCGCTTCCATCTACTGTCTGTTCACATCGTCTCTCCCTCGATGATTTGCCATTTGCTGATTCCCTCACCCTTCATTTTACAAAGCTGAGCGCGCTCTTTTCTGAACTCTTCACCGTAACCACCTCTCTGCTTGAGGCTGACTGTGAACAGCCAAGCCCAAGTGAGAATGAGATCTTCATTAAAGTAGTAAAATGAGTAATCAGAAGGTGGACATTTTAAGCAGGTTTTAATTGCATTTCTGATGAGAATTCACTTTTTTTTTCCTTTTGCAGTAATGTCTTCAAGTCCAACAGTTGGCTCCTCCAGCACTTCTTCCATCCTTCCATTCTCCTCTTCCGTCTTCCCTGCTGTCAAACAGAAGAGTGCCTTTGCTCCTGTCATCAGACCCCAAGGGTCTCCTTCTCCTGCCTGCTCCAGTGGCAACGGAAATGGGTTTAGAGGTAAGAAATGTACAATTAATACTCAGCCTGCGCATGTAAAGCAGAGTGTGTTAGTGCAGGGAAACACAGGAATGACATCTGAACCCCGTTACACTGACACACTCCACGGCTCAGCGGTGAAAAGCTGACCCAATCCAAGTGGATTAAAGCAACGCTCCAAGCTTTGTCTACTTGGATTTAAAACAGGGGACAGACACTCCTTGGTACCATGAAGGATTTGATCCTCACTGCATTTCAATACCCTCTCTTTTGTGAGGAATGACTTCTCCTCAGGCTTTGGGGACTTGTAAAGCAAACGTCTGCCCTGCAGAGTTAACAAACAGCTCTGTGCAGAACAGCCGTGTCTTGAAACCTGCTGCAAGGTTTAGGCTCATACCGGGAATTGAGCCCTATTTACATTTACAGCCTTTTTAAAGGTGATCTGCAAAACAAATGTGAGTATTAAGATAAGAATGGAAACCTGGACTAAATTCTTTCTTTTAACAGGCTGGGGCTGTGGGGGCGGGGGGGCGGGGGGGGTATGCAGCACGTAAATGTGCTCCAAGTCTCCATAAAAAAAGCCTTTATAGAGCCTGAGAAGTCATCTGGCTCCTTCAGACTTCACTAGCGATACCGCAGAGAACACAGCTCTGGGAATTCAGCCATGCCCAGAGCCAGCAGTAATGCAAAATGAGCCCCACAAACCGCACCTGCTGATTTGGGTGCGTTGTAAATCCTTAGCTAGGCCACAGGGACTGACATAAACTGTGATTATTTTATATAATAAGGAAATTCTAACTGTGTTGAACAAAAACAATCACATTTTTAAAAGCTAAGTTACAGAATTCTGAGACAGCTTCTTCCCCTGCCCCAGTAACGTAAAACTCTTCTTCTCTAAGATCATCTTCTCCCCATGAATGAAAGACATCAATTTACCCACGTAAATGCACAGGTATCGTGTTGACACAGAAGTATAACATAAAATCTCAAAGCTCAACCCCGGTCCGTGCATCTTTACTGACAAAAGTCCACTGCTGAGGTGTTCGGGATTAATCCATCAGTTCAGGTGATGATCACTTACTGAAATAGCTTATGCATGTAGAGATGCAGTGGCTTGGGCAGGGATAAACCAATACGTGAGTTGTTAACCACATCGCTTTCTTGGTGGGGTATCTCCTGTACCTCAACACCCTGACCCGGAAATACAGCAATATGTCACAACTGTTATTTAAATAAGTTTTCAGCAGATACAGTACCCAGTACAACCAGACTTGTCAGTCAGACTGCAACAACAACAGCTGGAACTCACGGCAAAGGTGGCAGTTGTTTCGCAGAGTTGAACACGTGTGCCCAAGGTTTGTCACACCAGGGCTTTGTAACTATTGAGCTATTTCGGCCGTAGATGCAAATTCTTCTGTCTGACTGAAACATTCCAGTTGATGCAAGGTGGGGAGCACATGCTCTGGAAAGGATCCAGATCCCCCCAGCCCGATATCCACGTTAGTGCTCCCGCAGTGCTGACAGACAGATGTGGCCACAGAGTCATCACAAGGGTCCCAAAGAGGCTTCTTGAATGGACTTACCGTGCTGCAGCAATGGGAGATTGCTCATCTCCTCTGCTTGGCCTTCGCCCTCTTCTACAAACTCATTTCCCATCCACGTGCCCGTTATTCCAGGCACTTTACAGTACTGCTGGAAATTTTTTTCCAAAAATGTATTTTGGGAGGAAGGTCTCAGTGATGCTGAAAAGCTGCTGGAGACAGCGGGACAGCTGGTGGAAAATATAATGTAACTCGGAAGTATTAGCTAAGCATGAAACTTGCCTACCTCCTGGCTTTCAGCTTTGGGCTGCACAACACAGCCAGGACACGTGGAATACCCTCAGATAACCCCCCGTGCCATGTGTTCCTGCTTACCTCTCTCCCCCGCCATCTGCTGTGCATTCTTCCAGTGTAACAGGACATGAGAGGTAGAGAACATGCAGCAATCCATACTGGACACCACTCGCTTCTATACGCTCTCCAAATTGAGAGCAGGTGATCCCCACCAGAACAGTTGTGTGCTCCGCGCATGTCACATGTCAAGGCAGTTTAAAAAAGGCACTGGGAAGATACAATGTGACGTGACGCAACAAGGCATGATAAGTACACCAATGCCTAATCAACTCATCTCAGATGGGAGGCAGCTGATGGGAAAAGCAAAGCAAATTGGAAACTGCTGGAACAGCATGGGCCGCTGACTGCCCAGATTACCTTTGGCCAGCTCAGCACATCTCAACATAAAAATGCAAGCTCAGTTACAAGGAATAGCAGGCAAGCCCCAGAAGGTCAGATGTTCCATTAACCACCAGGATCCTGGCCAATCCAAAAGGTATTGACGTCTGATACCCTTAGGAACAGCAAATTGAGCAAAGGGGACATCTGTACTAGTCCCGAAAGGAATACAGGTATTTGAGTTGAGGACCTTAATTATTAGTATCTTGTCTTCTTGGCCAAGTTAGAGGCGTCAACAGCACCGGGGATTCCAGTCCCTTTGCAGTGAAAGGCTGTGAAACAGGTCATGAGAAAAAAAGAGTTGCTCTGAGAAGTTGGTAAGGGGTGGGCTTCAGTTGAGACGGCCACCTCCCAGCTACGGAGCAGTGCTTCCTGAGCTATTCCAGTCCAGTGCCTGACCTGATGGTCCACACCAAAATCTAGCTCCAGTCAGCACTTAAAACACAGCATTTTAACATAACTCTTAACAGGGACTCCATGCAGGGAGAAATAACCGGGCCCTTTCCACACTAGGAATGTTCAGCAATATGTTCCTGCCTGAATCAGAAGGATTCCAGAGCTGAGGCAGTGATTTAAATCTGCCAAAGGCTGCAAATCATATATACATGATGTCAATACACAGGAAAAATACGTATATGTCATCTGATTAAATGTGATCTGTTGGAAGGATCAGGTACATTTTTCTCCCCAGCTTATTGCCAGAGATGTAAGTGGCACAGACTGCTTCAAAATAAATAAAAACTTAAGAGATGTTTAGAACTTCCTGCTAACACTTAACTAAACAAAGATATCTCCTCCTCCTATTAACTCTTTATCTTCCATTTGGTGGGATGTTAATTTTAGTAGCTCATCATATATCACAGACATATTATGTTGAGATGTGCTGGGCTAGACAAGAGCTCTGTTTTTAATGGGAGAAAACAGAAATCTGTGGTTTTTAATAGAAGAAAATACTGTGGCCTGTTAGGTGTGACCCAAAAGAGACTGTCGAGTAGGAGTCAACACTGACTTCTTTGCAGGTAAAAACTTAGCCACTTTCTAGTGCAGCTGGAAAAGGACAGAACTGCAGACTGGCTGCACATTCCTGTGCTCTTTAATAACTAAACTAATTTATCTGTGACTTTGCAAACACTTATTTTAATTTTAAGGATGTTCCTAAGTAACTTGAACTAAATCAGAATTGTTCAGACAGCCTTTAGTGCATAAAGAGCTTAACACCGTGGTGAGAGCGTAACTACGTCAACTCAACAGATGATGCCGAGTGACCTTCTCCCTCTCTTAGCTACCAAAGGGTTTGTCTAGATTTTTTGGAAAGCCTGTTACATAAAGCGTGGTTTAACTTTTAACTTGCTTATCAAAGAAATTCTTTAGGAAAAACTTGAAGCTTTTGGCTCCTTTTTAGTGTTTAGTTGGAAGCATCCTTTACAGAAGCTGTAATTTAGTTCACTTGCATTCTAGTATAGAAGATGATGGTGCCCTTCATCCAAGGCACTGATGCTTGCCGCTAAATGCACCCCACTTGTGTTTTCCTCCAAAAATCCTTTCTTTCCTCTATCATTTTCAGATGGTTAGTTACATAATAATAAGTGATAGACAATAAATGTGTGCGTTGCTTTACAAACATCTCCATGGTCTTAATATCGAAAGTAAGATCATCTGTTTTCTACTGGTAGTCATGCTGGGAGTCAGAGACAGCAATGAGGTGAAGCCTGCAGGTAGAAGTTGCACATTTTATTAGCCCAAACTGCACAGACACCGGCCCGGCTACCAACAGGGAGGTGCTCGCAATGTGTGAACCCACCTTTGTGTCCAGGACAGCTCCTGCACACAGACGTTTCTGACATTGCAGGGCAGGGACGGCCACTGAAGATGCTCAGAGTAGCACCACTGGAGCAGTTCGTTTGCCTCTTCAAAGAGCTGCGCAATTGGAGTTTGCTGGAAACTTAGTGGCCAAAGAGGAAAACCAAATGAGGGAGCAAGCTGTTTTTTGTGGCGGTGATTGGAAATGCTCAAAACCCACCTTCTCTAGAAAGCACAGCTTTTAAACTGTATTGTAGACACCAACAAAGCACTTGGTGATCTCTGCAGAACTCACTCAGTGTGTGTCACATTCCCACAGCGCTACACCCCGTTCCAGCCCTTGCCGGACGGCTGTTGGAATGGCAGAGTCCTTTTCCACTGCAAAGCAAGACAACGTTTTCAGGGGCCACTTGTACACACCAGGCTTATGATCATTATTAATTACACCCATTAAAGGTGCCTATCACCGCAGCATCTGGGTACTATCCATGTTTGATTATTTATTTATAAAAAATTCTCCAACCTTGTGACAATTTTAATCAAGTGTTTCAGTTGATAATTGCAAGCTGTCAAGGTTAATACAATAAGGCTCATCTCTAATTCTTTTTCCATTTCCCTCCAAGAAAAAGAAAAGACCCTCTGGGATAATGACTGTGGTTTCTATATTCCCAACTCATCAGGGAGTGTCCTGCATTGAACCACCTTTATTGAAAAGTTACATCGATTCAATATATAGTAATACAGGCAAAAATAATTACAGCTTTGCTAGCAGTGTAAGACCTTAATCCAAACCTCACAAACATTCAATAAAAAGCGATACGGGCTGGGAATAGGCTTTTGACAGTGTAGCCCCAAAGGGGAGTGGAGGTGGGGTGGAAATGGACAGATGAGGGTATGAAGAGAGAGAACCAGAGAGCAAAGCCGTGCAGATGAGCTGTGGAAAAACCAGGTGAGAATTCCAACCGATACTCCTCAACCTCCTCGTTCTTTGTTGCAGGAGGAGGTGAAGTTGCAGCATTAGGGTGGAACGACAGTGAAACAATCAGGCTTTGCTTCTCCTTTCTATGTTATATTATAGTTTTATCTGAATTTGTCCACCGGCACGTTCTATCCTGACAACTGCTGAGGAGTGTCTCTGCTCTGGAGCACTTACAGTCTGGAATGACAAATCAGACTGGGGCTAGGGGGTGAAAGTAAGAATGAGAAAGTAGGGACTTGCTCAGGAGAAAGGAGGGAGGCAAAAGAGGAGTCACCAGAAACCCAGGGGTACTAACATCCTCCTCCCAATTGCAGCCGGCAGTTTTGCTGTTGCCGTCACTAGTCTGAGTCCAAGACTGCTGGATAAAACAGTATCTTTAACTACACAGTAAAAATGTATTTCTCCTGCAATTTAAGGAACTTTCCAAAATGCTGTAACTACAAGTATGCTTTAGAATATTTTTGAAGAGACATGGCAGAAACTCGGGCCTGGTCTTTGCTTTGATCTGCTGGAAGAAGTTTTCCTCGATTAAAAAAAAAAATTAAAATAATGTTGATAACAGTAGTATCAGAAAAAGCAGTTATGTCAGTACAGCCTATTCCCTCCTGGGAACACAATTCAAACTGCACTGGCAACAGCCCCTGCTCGCCTCCAATTAAACCCCTCTGGCTCTGCCAGGTCTGCTGCCTCTGCACCAGCAAAACAGCCACAGCCAGAGTCTGACTGTGGCTGGGCTGGGAGATCAATGGCTGGTACTGCTGGGCAGGCTCCTGCTGTGGGGCTGCTCCTCTCCCTCCTTCAGCTGTGGGGCTGCTCCTACAGCTGTGGGGCTGCTCCTCTCCTTCCTTCAGCTGTGGGGCTGCTCCTACAGCTGTGGGGCTGCTCCTCTCCTTCCTTCAGCTGTGGGGCTGCTCCTTCAGCTGTGGGGCTGCTTCTCTCCTTGCTTCAGGCGAAAGCCGCAGCCGGGTTACCTGAGACAAACAGTTTAAATTCTTCGAGCTAACCTGGCTGATTGTGCCTGAAGCAGACTGGGAAGCGCTTCCGCGGGCTGTTCCACTGGGATAGCTGCGGGATGGTGCCAGCAACCGGGGCCACGCCGTTCCCTCCGCTGCAGCCCAGCAGAACCTGGAGGAGGGCATCTGTCCAAGGCTTCCATCGGGTTTACTTTTCTAGAGGGCAGAAAGGCAGGCACGGGGTTAATGCTCTCCAGGCTCAGGCTGGAACCTACCAACAGGATCGGGTTTGGGTTTTGGGAGTGAGGAGAAGGAAAGGAGCAGCCTCCTCAGTGTTAGCAGAAAATCTCTCATCTTCTAATGCAACCCCCACCACACACCCCGAAAACAGGCATACAGATATTTACCCACTTTATTTAGGGTTATGTACATTGCCTGTTTGAAACCCTGTTTCAAAAATCATAGCAAATTCCCAGGCAATTAAAAAAAAAACCAAAACCCAAACGGGTATTTGACTTAAGACTGTTCGGTTTCACTTTCTCTTTCAGCTATCAGCCAAAATTGGCAGGGACTTCTAGGCCTAGTCAGTTACAAAATATGAAAATATTTATTTTCCTATTATATTAAATCACAGACCATATCCACAGTTGTTTAAAACCAACACAGCTCCAATAAAAGAGTCATGTTAGCTGAGGATCTTGCCCTAAGCATTTTTTTAAACACTGTGAACATAAGGGTGAAATTAATTCTCAGAGGACAGGCCTTTAAGCACATGAATAATCCCACAAATTTCAGTGAACATAAATCTTCGCAGGATTAGGACCCCGCACTGCACTGAGGCCCCTTTGAAAACGTGACTCGCTCATTTGTTATATAAATACGTATAAACTTAACTTACCCCTCAAAACCTTTGGGAACAGCACCAGTTCCAGGCAGCTTCAGACGTTGCTGTTGTCAGTGATGAAGAATATAGCTGCAATTTAAGGCAGGGAGAGCGACTAATGAATAATTTACATAAGTCCGGTGTTCTGGGAACGTGCCAGGTAAGACTTCCACGATTCAGCCATATGGGGTAAACCAAGCGAGAAAGAGGCTGGTCCATTATCCCCGCTGAAACTAAACGAGCAAAGCCTGGCTCTGGTCACTGTCCAACGACTCGGGACTTGTCGTTCTCTGCCCGAGTCCCGGGAGCGGTGCACGGGCCAGTTCCCCTTTGCTTGAGCGTCTTCCCTCACGCGTGACACAGCCCCTTCTGCAAGCAAATGAGCCGGCCGAGCGGGAAAGGGAGGACCCGGCTCCACTTGGGTTGTCAGGAAGGACACTGAGCATTCAACTCGTGAAAGCAGGAGCAGGCAGAATTTTGCACGACAGTTCTGAGCGATGTCCATTCCAGGGGACATCTCTCGGGAGATAAGCACCCAAAAAAACGGTTTATGGTTGCTGAAAAGTCCTGCGCCGAGACGCGACTTAATCCTTTATCTCATTAGTCCATTTAAGAACCGCAATGGGCCTTGGCTTACGGTGAACTAGCACATCGGCCGTGGGCATTGTCAGTCTCACCATCTTAGTGCTCACTAAAGCATAAAAACATTAAAAGAAACCAAAGGTCTAGTTTAACCTGTAAATAAGGCCCTTGCTGCCATACGTGACTGCACGCAGAGGGTGAAGGGCTCAAATATATTCTGTTCCATAAAAAGTTGCCAGAATTTCATCTTTGTCAATTTTCTCTTTCAGCCATGACTGGTCTTGTCGTTCCCCCGATGTAAGGAAGAGGCAGCTTTGCTCCTCTCCTTCTACCCTTTTTTCCTCTTTTTTTTTTCATTTTTCTTTTACAGCACAAAACTACTTATTGTGATGGACCACTAAAAAGAAAAAAAAAAAAAATAGCACTACGAGCTCTTTTTTGGGGGAAAGCCAGGCCCAGGAAAAAAAAACAAACAAGGAACATTTTTTATGGATTGGACAAGATAGAAGTCTGCATCTTTTACCTGTTTCATATTTCTGACACAAGCACGTCGACTCCTAAAACATTGCGAATGAAGAATCAGCCAAGAGCCAGGATGAACACCCGCTGGCAGAACGGCATCAGGAACGCAAAGTCTTTCTTGAAAGACATGAGATCTTCCTGAGATTTGTAAAATACTCAAAGGAGAAAGAAATTGGCAAAATGATTCAAGCTTGATATTTTGGATACAATTTGTTTTACTTTGTAGGGGAAAAAAGTTGAAGTTTCTATTTTCTATGGAGCCTTTCAGATACGATTTAGTTTATGCAGAAAAAAAAAATCAACAAAACAGGGTACCAGCATGAGAGAATTTCTAGGACAAACTGACATGAATGATGGAACTTTGGTGTATGTGTGTATTTGCTTATAGTTTAACCTCTTTAAAAAATGTAAGATGTTTTACAATTATTTAAATAAATAAACTTGTAACTTATTGTATGTAGAGGTAGAAATTAAACCCTTTTTTGGATTTTTTTTTTTTTTCCTCCAATTGTACAATGAAGAAAAATGATGCAAAAATGTAGTGATAAGTTTGAGATATATTATTACTGCTGCGATTGCTCCTCACTCCTTCCCTCTTACCGAGGATGTACAGGATTCGTTCTGATTAACTGAATCATCAGAGACTTTTCCATACGTTGTGGTATACAGGTCACTAGGTCATGTATGAATTTTCATCCTCCTCATCTTTCCCCCTTTTTTTTTTTTTTTTTTGTTTCAATTAAAATATTCAGGTACTAAGATTAACTGGTAAGCTTCAAAGACCCTACTGGCAAATGAGTGGCACTTAGGGATTTGAACAAATCGGATTTTTCGTGAGGTACTGAGCTTGTTTTATAGATTCAATGTATGACTTAGGAGGGAAAGGGTTCGCTAACGTATTATTTTGCCATGTAGTTAGAACACCTTAAGTTCAGTTATACTTCATATTAAGGGTGCATTTATAAAGGGTAAATATGTATTTGAATAATTTATGCACTTTTTATCCTGAGTCATTAAAAATGGTAAGTATTTTCCATTTATATATTGAAGTTCATAGAAGTAATCGATTGCTTTGAATTTTTCTGCATTTTTAGCATAAAAAAAAAAAAAAAAAAAAGTTTGGTTCTCCTTTGCATCTCCTCTCCTGAAAATTGGAAGGTGACAACAACAACAACAAAAAAATCGCTGGTTATCTGACTAAACCAGAGACCGCTCAAAAGGGATCTGATGTTGGAAAGCCATTTTTAGAGAAAAAAAAACGAAATAACAATCAGCTACGCTACTCACACCCCACTAAAATACACACGATTCATAACTGCATGAATAGTTGTTCCTATGGTAACATCTTTATGTTAATAAATAAACCCTTAATATATGGCCCCTGAAACTGTACTTGTCCATTTGCCCGGTAGTTTTATCGACGGGTAAGGAAAAAAAGTGTTCTTGGTAGATGATGCTCAAGCCAGTGCTGGACTCGGGATGGTGAGCAACAGTGACGCCGTGTGTGGCCGAGCTCATGTGGAGCTGCTCTGGATTAGGACTAGACCAGAAAGGCTCTGTCTCGATCCGTGGTTCAAATCCAGCTGCAGTGACTCGTGACCATGAGGCTCGGTGCTGCATGTGTTATATGGCTTGATAGACCCTCACCTCACAGACTGGTTTTTGGCACAGGACTGTGATTTGCACCTGTGTAAAACCACTCCCTTCACCAGCCCGGGGCAGGAAAGCTGCCGGCTGTGAGCCTGCTCCTGGTGCCGGCTGCGTGGGAGCAGGTCCTCCCTGGAGCTCCGTGTTCACCGAGCACAGTTCAGCTTACGAGAGAGATGTATTTAATATCCGTGGAGATCTATAGGGTGGGCATCTTAACTGGAACACAGCACAGCAGAGAAGCCAGGGGACTGGAAAGACACTGAAACTGGGCAACCCCCATCACTCCCCTGAGGGTGACACGCGTGGTGGGAAGCAGCTGTCAACTACTCCTGACTGTGCTGTGAGGTGTTCGTGGGGCGCCTTTGCAATGCCACTGAGTTCAGTTTTTAAAAGGTGGAGGGGGTTTACTGTCTCCTAGACCTTTATTGTACCAGGTATATACCAGCAATTGGAAGCAAATTTAAAGAGAGATATGGTGGGAATGATGTGTTTTTTAAGAAGGATGAATATAGTCAGTCAGGGTCTTACAGTCAGCCTACTAAAAGTGGCTACACTCCAGAAAAGATGAAATAAAGTAACTCACCGTTAATTTTCCTTGCAAGTTCATTGATGCTGCAGGTTCTTTGCATGCCCTTCATGCCATCCAGGAAGTAGCGATCACTGGAGGTCAGTGAGGCGGCCAACCCTGAAGCCAAGTGGTCTCTGAAATAGGAAAGAATCACTGGAGTTGGGAAGTCTGGAGTCGTAACTGTGCCCCGTGGTACGGTCACCTTTGGCAAGACACCAGGGCACGCACTCTAACCTGATCGATGCTATGCAGAACAACAATGAAACAAACGAAGCATTTCATAGATTCCCAGGTACTGATATCCCAGCAGGCTAAGAGTAGGGAGATCTAAATTCACCTTTGGAATTCTGCCTGCATACAGAGGAAAAAATGTAGATTGAGAAGTAGTAGCAGAGTTGGGATTAAAACTTCCATCAATTTCAGTGAATTGAGTCCTAGATTTAAAAAAAAATAAATCTTGGTGGACCAGGCTCATTTCTGATCCATCACTTCCCCCATTTTGACCTACTGAAAAAAAACCAAACCCCAAACAGCTCCAAAGCATAAACATGGTGGACTTCTTCCCCCAGCCTTCTCTGTACAGGCTGCTTAGAAAGTTTTATAATCTCTGCTTAGACTCAAAAATCTGTTCCTAGCAAGGTTCCTTTTTCCCATCTTTCCCTCACTTCCGGATAGACGTTCTAGGAATTTCTAACCCACGTGCTGAAGAGCAGCAGATGGCTTCCTTAACTCCTCTCACATTTTTTTTTTTTAACAAATAAGATTCATTACAAAAAAATCTCACTCAGGAAGGTTTCAGATTTCAAAAATCGAGCCATCTCATGGAAAAAGCTGTTCTGTCAATTGTCCACCCGTCTTCTTAGTCGCCATAAACATATAAAACCATCACTTAACTCTTGGGAAGATTCAGGGAAAAAAAAAAAAAGCCAGGCTGGCTAAAAAAGGAAAGGTTCTGAAACTCTCAACATTCCTTTCACACTTCAGTTGTTTTTATTAGCTCCGTCCAGCTGCTCAAGTGGGAGATCTGAGGGTCCACGTGCACGAGAAAATGTCCCCAAAAAGCTACTTCGGTTACTACCTATGTTGATGTAAACATGGAAAATGACTTTTTCTGGTTTGATCCGAGCCAAACAAATGACAAAATTTAAACATAGGAATGATTTAGAACTTGGAAATGCTCATGCATGGAAATCATCGTACTCCAGATGAGTGTAGAACTTGCTGGTAGCTTTATAAAGAAAAATGTGTGTAAATAAATACAATCGGAAATCCTTGCCCGTGAAAGGACTTGGACAGTGGCAAAGCACCCAACGAAAAGGAAAAGTGATGTAACATTGTATGGATTTCTTTCCGTGTAAGAAGCAAATCTGTCCTCTTTCAGTTCTTGCTGTTTGACATTCCCTAGCAGCTTTCCTTTTTGCCACTAGAGAGATGAGAGTGTCACGATAGGTAACGACAAATTTCTTCCTACCTTGGAAAGAGTACGTTTTATTTCATTATTTATCTTGGTATAGCATCTTACTCTCCCCATTTCTTTGCACACTTCCAATATGCATGGTTTTTAAAGACCATTTTTTTCTCCCTTCTGTAAATTAAAGCCTCATTTCTCCCTCCTGTATAGTTTCGGGGTTTGTTTGGGGTTGGCTGGTCGGTTTTTTTGGGTTTTCTTGCTTTGTCAGTTATATACGGTATGAAGTTGCTATGCACAGAGCTTTTGTAAAGATAGCTTTTTTTTGTTTACTGTTTTTAATGGTCCTACTTATGGAAGAATATCTTGTTTGTAAAATGAATATGTCTACTTCAGTTTTAAACTTTAAATTATCCTAACAAAAAAAAAAATAAAATTTTTGTACTGTAAACGAGGGGGGATTTATTTTAATTTCAGAGTATTCAATGCCCTCTATTCTTTATCACCTTTATGGGCCACTCAAGGTATGCTCACAGCAATATCACTTTAAAAAGAGGTAATTACATGTGTGACAGTCTTTCAAATCAAGCCTTAATGCTTGGCTGTCCACCCACGAGTTGGGAGAGCCAGATCCAGACTACGCCAGTCACAGACTGGGACAGTAATGGCCCATTTCTTAGAGCTGATGAATGAAATGGACACCACCTTTGTGAGACCTCAGGCCTCTTAGGGGAGGTAGGGCAGGAAGGAGGTAGGATGGGAAGGAGTCAGGAGGTAGGGCGGGAAGGAGTCAGGAGGTAGGGCAGGAAGGAGTCACGAGGTAGGGCGGGAAGGAGTCAGGAGGTAGGATGGGAAGGAGTCAGGAGGTAGGGCGGGAAGGAGTCAGGAGGTAGGGTGGGAAGGAGTCAGGAGGTAGGGCAGGAAG